>CABFWO010001804.1:55176-110579 GCA_902155825.1 Timema genevievae
TGTGTGTGTGTGTGTGTGTGTGTGTGTGTGTGGGTGGGTGTGGTCAAGGAGAGATTGGGGGGGAGGTTAGGGTGGGTCTGAAGCCCCTGTAGTGACTTTTCTTCCTCTCTTTTATTTGGATAAGTGCTGAAGATCATGTGTAGATGAAATATATATAGCATAAATATATTCCAGGATAAAATATCCAATATGATATATACATAATAGACATACATAGGATACATAATGTGTTTTATTTCTTGCTGTACTTTAATATTATTTTATGCATGCTAAGGATGATTAGCTCTTAGAACCACAATCACAAATAACTTTAAATCACTTGCATAATACCTCACCAACTTCTGCCCTATATCAAGACTTGAAAAAACTTTGAAACCACCAAGATTCGAACTAAAAAGGTATCTCTAAAGTTGAGGCACCTTATAGCAAAACCTTAGTGATATCACCGAATGACGAGGCCTTTATCTAATTGAAAAAACAATAAAACTATTGAAAAAAACTTGTGTTTTTAAAAAATCATAGACGGGGGAAAACTCCATTATTTTTACCATGCATACAAAGAATATCTTGAATTAAATTTCATCCTATTGCTAATATCGGTTTTTCTTATATTAAGTGCCTAACTGTGCTATTTTTATATCTTTTGCAAAGCACAATGGCTACCTAGGATGTACCGTGGCTGCAGGAGTTATCAATGATCAGTCAAGAGGCACATTCCATGTGAATGCGACAGAGCTCCATATACAGGACTTGATCCCATATTCCCGGTACACCATCATGGTCATGGGGTACACAGTGGCCTATGGGCCGTCCATCATGAAGAGTGTTGAAACTGACCAGACAGGTATTAACAATTGATACAACTCTTTTTTGTGAACTGTCACTTACTACCCATTCAGGCTATCATCATACTTGCATTAATAGGGTAGGGATGAATACGGTAGAATTTAGAGGAATGATACCCTCATTTGTGTGGAGGAAGAGTGAGAAACCATTTAGGTCAAAACACCTTTAGTACACCTGACCAGTATTCAGGCCCTGATATCCTCGTCATCAGCAATCAAGTATATTGCAAGACTGATGCCTTAAACCAGTGGTTTTCAACCTGGGAGGCGAGAGTAATATTCAACGAGAGCGTGGAAGGCTCGTGGAAAAATATGTGTAAAACGTATTTTAACAAGTGTAAAAACAGAAATTTTCAAGAATCAGCTATCAGTAAACTACTATTAATTTTAGAACTAGAATCAAAATCATGATTTTGGCTGTATGGCCTGGTATAGTCAAACATAAAAATGGGAACAAAGTGAATTATAAAACCCACTATTTTGAGTTCAGAGGTACATAAAAGTCAACATCCATCATAATCTAGATTTTAGAGGTTAAAAATTTTCACAACTACATTAATTTCTATAAATAATAAAGTAAAAATGATGAAAGCAAAAGTATTTACCTGCTTTAAGTAATTTTAAAAGCGAACTAAAGATGAATAACTATAATGGTAGAATGCAAATGTTAAACTAGGTGTATCCAAATACCCATAGTAAATTCATCCAAACTTTTATTACAGTTATGTGTGTTCCTGGTTTTTATTTTCAGAACTTCCTGAGGAAACACCCGTTTTACTGACTGACTCCGTTAAAATATATCCTTTCTCAATATACTTACGTTGGAAACCAAGCCAAGACTGCAAAGAAATTAAAGGGATTATATCCCAGTATAAAGTCATCGTTGATGGCATAAGTCCTTGGAGTGAAGGGACAAGGAAGGAATATGTGCCTAATACACCGAGGCTCGACTTCAACGATGCAATCCCCTACACCAAGTACAACATTTCTATACTTGCGATGCGACCAAGCGGTAAAGTCAACTTGAACAGAATGTTGAACATCACTCTTCAAACCACTGAGTACAGTAAGAAGTTTGTATGTGTTTAATGGAATGATATACAAGTAATTTAAATCTGTAAAATTTATGCCCCTTTTCGCTAATGTACAAAGGTTGTGTCAAAAGCAATTATTAATAGTGCATTTATAGAGAACAGGAAGGAATAATTTGTAGTTTTATGGTGGATTACTAAGAATATACAAACAATATGTATAGTAGAGCATCGATAATTCAGATGTTAAAAATCTCGATCACCAAGAAAAAATATTATTTATAAAATATGGTATCAATATTTGAGATTCCAATAAAGTGAGAAACAAAGCCTAGCGTATATGTGCAAACCTCGCATATCAGGGGTGACAGTATATGCTGGATGGAATGTGGGAGGGGTGGGGATTCACAATGGTTGTCAACACACAGTGTGCCTAGCAGTCAGTTTCTGTTCAGTTTGTTTGTGTGGTCAGAGTTGTTGTGTGTTCTTATTGGTCATAATGTATGTTGCAGTATTTGTGCTTGTGATTTCATATTGTACTGTTATGTAGAGAATTTTTGAGTTTTCGATTCAAAATGGTATCAGAAGACTCTCTTAAGAGAAAACTTTATTTTTTTACTAATGAAACTGTATTTTTCGAAAATCCGGACAAATCAATAATCTGATTTGGGTCGATCCCCAATTACTACGAATTATTGATGCTCCACTGTATGTGCAAAACTTTGACTTGGCTTCAAAATAAATATAAGCTCTGATGTCGTTTCGAAAAAAAACCAGTTACACCCTCGAAAATTAAGAAGCTTCACCAATAAAAATAATGATGACTAAAATACTCAAATTTAAAGTCAGTTATTGCCATTTGAAGCTGTCACATACATTACAAATTAATATTTATATGAAACAACCTTAAGTGATTTGCATGTTTTGATAATAGATCAATTTAGCAGATTATAAAGAAATAAACAAACAATTGTGATATAAAATATTTTTCAAGTGATTTTAGTGCAAAAAGTTATATAAATAATCAAAATATAACATTTTTTCTTGAACAGTTAACAAAACATACTTATGTATTGATTCAACTTTGAGAATATTTAATATATTCGATTCAAATTCACTGTGAATTGAAAAAGTAGGTATACTTCACACACCTTTACCAAGCAATAATAATCACAATAGGTAATATGTTAATTTTGAGAGTTACAATAGACATATATTATTAGTTAAACCAACAATAACCTTTCCCATTATTAATTAAAAATTACCTGCCTCGGTGGCGTAGTTGGATAATGCGCTAGTCGTGTTGAGCTCGACTGCTGAGGACGGGGAGATCGAGGTTCGAATCTCGGTCGGGTGAACTGGGGGTGGTTTTTCCTAAATGGTTTTCCACTCTCCCTCCACGCAAATGCGGGACCCATATAAAGACAAACACTTTGGGTTCTGTTTCCAAAGTGTATTTTACTATAAGTAGCTATGAAACACATTTTAATTTTTTTTTACATGTGACATAGGGACCTATGATGTACATGTATATGGACATCATCTTTTTAAGTAGACTTGAAGGGGTTTAGTGTTTCCTAAAAATTAATTTTTTCTGATATGTTGTGTAGCTAGGCCTGCTAATTAGTACTATTTTTTGGGTTTAGATCTTAACCTTATCAGTATATTATTATTTTATTTTTATTGAATCAATATTATTGACACTTTTGTGGTATGGAGCATGTGTGTGCATATATATGTACATATTTTTATAAAAATATATGATATATCTCTATAAGGAAAACCTCTTATCACTTTATGAGGTAATTTTATTATATTTGGAAGAAGGTATAGGAAAGGTGGATAGAAACATAAGCGAAAAGAGGTTTTCCTTATAGAAATACATTATATATTTGTACCCAATGTCCTTTTCCTGTGTTTGTCCTTTATGTTATACCTTTTACATGTTCCTATCTATGTATCCTATCATTCTTTACAATTTTACATTTTCTCCCTTTTGTGTTGTTTTTGGTTTCCTCTTTTAGGAAGTTGCGTTGCGTGTTTCACACTCCTTCCTGATGAGTTCCGATAGAATGAAACCTAGGTCGGGGGAATGTGTGGTGACGATCGATTTTCTTTAAGAGGCAACCATTATCTCTTTGTCCAATGGCAGCAATGTAAAGTGTGAACTGTGTTCTTCTTTTCATTGTAAAAGCCATATTGTGTTCGTCATCTTTAATATGTTTCTATCCACCTTTCCTATACCTTCTTCCAAATATAATATAAAACAATATATAAATCTATGTAAATAATCCTTATAAATTATATTGTAATAGCAATAATTTGTCTTAATTTAAGTGTCACTAATGAACAAATTTCAACAAGTGGAACTAAATATGATCCTCACACTAAATTAATTATAGTTAAAATTAATAAATTATAGCATAGTGTTTTACCTACAGCCTTGGAGCCAGTACGAGATCTAACAGCTTATTCAATGGGTCCAAAATGGATCTCTCTGCGATGGAAAGAGCCTTATCCCCCATTTGGGAGGGTGGAGAGCTATAAGATCGAGTACAATAAACAGAGAAGTGGCACTAAAGCTATACAGATAGGGAGTAAGAGCTCACCTTGTGATTTATGGGACAATATGATATGTGTCACATTAGAGAGCCTAGAAAAAGATATCACATATGAAATAAAGGTTAGTCCTCGAACAAGTTGATAGTTCTTGTACGCAAAATGACTATTTTTTGGAAAACAATGTTATTACAATAAAGATATCACAAATCACAATAAACAAACTTTGGTAGATGACAAATAAATTTAAGTTGTTCATTTTGGTTAGTTAGTGATTACTCAACTAACATAGGCCTATGTACAGTAAAATATCTTTTTCACCTTCACACCTGTGATGACTAACACTGCCTTCAACATAACATGGAAGGAAAAATAACTAAAACTATAATTAGTTTTAAATAATTGAATGAAATCATAAAACCCATCCTAACCTCGCATAACCTTCATTTCATGTACATGTAGAAAATATGGTTTAATAATTATTTCAATTTTTCTTTCCTTTGCTGATATCGATATACAAGTTTTACGGAAATTTATCTTGTGTGACATATAAAAGTATTTTATAACTAATGTTTACAAGTTAACTGATATATTTTTATGTGTATAAATTATAAATGGCTTCTACTTCATATCATCAATTTGATTCAAAAGTATATATTTTCCTCTCACACTTAATACTGCAGAGCTAAATTGGCTTAACTAATATATATTTTGGACAGATTATCCGACAGTATAAAAGACAGTAGTGAGAATAATAGCCCAAGCCAAAGGGCGACTAAGCACTCTATTATGAGTAGAGCTATACTTTATGTCTTGGGTTTTAGGTTGGAACTATATTATGTGTTATCATATATTATACATATTAATTTTTAAATATAACTATAAAAGACAAGGCAGAGTGTGGGCAGAGTATAATTAGAGTACAGGTGGAGTGGGAAAGGGGAGGAAAGGCTGACAGGAAGAGCACTTACAATATCTGCCTCGAGTGGAAACATACCTTGGGACAGCACTTTCTATTACACCGTAAAAGGAAATATTAGAACTAGTGCTAATTGCTAAACAAATATATTTTACATACCAGCCCATGAACTAAAACCAAATTAATATTTGTAAATTAACGCTCTTAGCACAATTGAGATGGGAAAGAACAAAATATTGTGAATGGTTTACATTTAACCAATTATACAAGTACTAATCTATTTTTACTTTTTCTTGACCCCTCAAAGAGAGAAGTATTATGATCAATAAAAAAACTGAACTCGAGATTTTGATAAATATCAACATTTCACGACCCCCTGAAAACAAAAAAAGTGTTTTTTGCAATGCTGTATTTCTATCTACCTGTATCCTGGACTAGAGGCGATACCATTTAACTGATAGGGCTAAAACTTGGTATCTTGGATTTTAATAAGGTTTACCCAAGGGTTTTTTATAATTAGGTATCAAAC
Organism: Timema genevievae; assembly: GCA_902155825.1. Classification (NCBI taxonomy): domain Eukaryota; kingdom Metazoa; phylum Arthropoda; class Insecta; order Phasmatodea; family Timematidae; genus Timema; species Timema genevievae. Next base: position 61,060 of record CABFWO010001804.1, read on the forward strand.
TCTAAAATTAAGGGTAGTTTTATGAAAGGAAAAAAGAGACAAAATTGATTTTCTCTAAATCTGCTTTAACAATTTTTATTAAAATGAGATGTAAGGGATGCGAGAAAAAGCCAGTGTTTTTGCAGTTTTTATGGCAAAACTTTTTTTGACTAAAATAAATTAAAAGTGTTCTAATAGAAACATAGAGTTTAATTTTCTTCACATGTTGAGATCAACGGTTCCTGAATATCCATCATGAGCATAGGGGAATATTAGATGAGAAACTTTTAAATGAAGAGAAAAGGTTGTTGTAAAATCCCAGAACATCGTTGACAGATATTCAAGAAATTTTGAAGTCACCGTGTGAAGAAAATTAAATTCTATGTTTCTACTGGAGCAATATTTTATTTATTTGGCCAAAAATTTTTTTTTTCTATTTCAATTTCAATTTCAATTTTGATCATATATCTGCAACTATTTGAAATATAAAATAACTTATCATAGTAAAGTTGTAGTAGGTAGTGTTAAAATTAAAAAAATATTTTAATTTGGAATATATTTTTATAAAACCAATAGTTTGTGAGCTATAAGCAACCATATAAATATTTTTTGTTGTGTACTTAGAGATATGAACTTGATTGTTTTGCTCTTTGTTGGACAAAGATGCTCCTCTTTTTTTCAATGTTTCTGTAACAGTGTATATTATTACATTTATGCTCTTTGCTGAACTATTTCTTTAATAGTGTATATTATTGTTTTACAAATTTTAGAGTTTTTAGTAAATGTCTCTATTTTAAGATTAAAGAGAGAGAAATAATGTTCACCGTACCATTTATTTTGCTATCCTTACAGGTACAAGCTTTTAACAGCAACATAGGTGGCCAAATTACTGCTCAGAGTACTCGCACTGTGGAAAAAGGTAAGAAATTATATTCATCAATAATTTTCTAGAGGATAATAAATAAAATTAATCTAATATGAACAAATTTCATAGATGTTTGCTATTCAACTTTTAGTTTGAAAAAATAATAATTGATTTTAACATTTCACTTTTATAGACAATAATATACTTAATTAATTGATAGTAAATAATAATAATAATAATTTGTACACCTAAAGTGCTGCACTGTACTAAATTCAGGACAAAACTGGCCCATTCCATTCTGGTCTAGGTAGGTGTCGTCTTGTATTTAGTATAGCTCCGCACTTGAGGCGTACTAAGTCTGACTATGAAACTGGCCATTTCCATTCTGGTCTAGGTAGGTGTCTTCTTGTATTTAGTATAGCTCCGCACTTGAGGCGTACTAAGTCTGACTATGAAACTGGCCATTTCCATTCTGGTCTAGGTAGGTGTCATTCTTATATTTAGTATAGCACCACACTAGAGACGTACTAAGTCTGACTATGAAACTGGCCATTTCCATTCTGGTCTAGGTAGGTGACGTCTTGTATTTAGTATAGCACCACATTTGAGGCATACTAAGTCTGACTATGAAACTGGCCCATTTCATTTTAGTCTAGCTAGGTGTCTTCTTAAATTTAGTATAGCATCGCACTTGAGGTATACTATATCTGACTACAAAACTGACCCCAAAAGTGATTTAAGCTGTCTTGCCTTAGGGAACAATATAATGAGGGTGAATTTAAAGGAAAACCACTATTTCTATCCTCCATCTATCGACTGGTGATGGAATTTCCAAATATTTAAGACCTTCTTAGTAGAGGATAAAAAGCAAAATTGTCACAACATTTTTAACTGCCTGGGATCAAACTTTTCTCTCTTGAATTAAATTTAAATGTAATAAATACTCGAAAAATATAATTTAAAAAAAAGTTGTATCTTTTGAATTAAAATAGTTGAAGAATACAACTAGACACATAAATCGAACCCAGGACCTTTGGCTTAGATTACTTTTTTTTTTCAGCACCACATCTTACTAACTTTTCAGGTTATAAACATATGCACTAATTACCCTAATGAGCTAGGGTTGAGTAGAGCTGAATTTAGAGGAAGTGTGCACACATTTGTGTGGAGGGAGAGTGGAAAACCATTTAGGAAAAACCACCCTCAGTACACCTGACCGGGATTCGTACCCCAATCTCCCAGTCATTGTCAACCTAATCTATTGCTAGAGTGACGCGTTGGACTATGTGGCCACCAAAGTAGTTAGCTATGTTTACTAAAGTTAATTTTTTTCGCCTATAGTTTAAAGAGGAATCTAGTCTGGACATGTTTTAGACTAATTGGCTACTTGGATCTATCATCAAACCATATCTACTAGAAACACAGGGGCGGCATTTATACTAGCGTTTGAACAGTACTCAGTTGAACAGGGTTGGTGGGCACGGGATGATATCTGTATAGGTCAGTGGGTAAAGTAGGGGCATGTTAATTCAAAGGTATTGGGTTCAATTCCTGTGTCTAGGAGTCATTTTTCAACAAATTTAATTTAAATGAATTATGATATCATCACATATCTATATTCAGACCTAAGTTAACCCACACCTATTGAGTTGTATTTTTGATTTAGCTCCGACAGCTCCACTCAACCTAACAGTGATCTCCGCAGTAGAGAACAAAACCACATTGTATTGGCAACACCCGGACAAGACTAATGGCAAACTGAACAAGTTCAAGTTCCGAGTGACTGCTGTAGAAACATGGCTACTACAAAGTCAAGGTCTCAACTTTAACTGGGAGTACAACATCATGAGGGAAACTAGGAACTATACATATACGGTAAGATGTCAACAAGGAGGGTAGAACTCGGTCACGGACAAACTTGCTTTAAACTAGATCAGCCAAAAATAGTGGTGGATTTTCAAAGTTCCCAACCTTCTTGGTGTGGGTCACTTCAATGGAATCAGCGCCGCCCACAGGATCCAAGGACCTCAGGGTGGTGTAAATTTGGGGGCCCTCTTTTAAACATAATAATTAACTTTACTTCTGTGCATTATTAAATGTTACCAACATAATATTTAAACTGTATACACTCCATTTACCCTGAAAGATAGTCCTTTACAGATTACACTATGAGCCTAATCTTATAAGCTGCGCCATAGTAGAACAATACACGTTAAGTTTGGTACCTTTCGGGTAAAATAAGGGCACATGAGAAGTAAACAAAAGATTCCTTTCATGATTTATCCACATTATTCTTGTCTTCACAACGCTAACCAACTTTAAAAGAGCCAGGCTAGCTAGCCAAAACTACCAAAATATGCCTTTTATCATGTGTGTTGTGATTGCAGAAAGACTTGTACCAATGTGCCATTTGTGATATTTCTTGAGATAGTTTGTTATTTATCATGAGGAACATTGACTATGCAGAAGTGTTTGGAATAGTGATAGGTACTTAGAAATAACATACTATGAATAGTAAACAAGAAATTTCATTTCAAATAAAATACAAAAAATGAGTTTGATATGAAAATGTTTGGATTCGATAATAATTTATTAAACCAAAGATTGAGATGATATATATCACCACGTCTTACTACACATTTGGGCTACACGACCATTTTTATACAACTAAAATTACATACAAAAGTTATGATATGAATTAGATAAATTAAATAAATTTATAGCTACAAAAATGTTTATTTCAATAAAATATTGTTATTTATCACTTTATTTAGTATGAGATAAAAATCATCATAACAAACAATCATTGGTTATGAAAGCTGACCAAATACGCCCTTTTGTTGCCAGTTGGAAGGGTTCTTCCCATCCACCAAGTACAGGGTAGATGTGTGTGGGGTGACTGTTGAGTGTGGGGATCTGACATCTGTGACCGTGGAGACTCAGCTGTCAGTACCCTCATTCAACGAGACAATCACTGTTGTAGAAGACAGTCTGATGAACATGACAGCTGTGATACAGCTGCCTGCGGCACATAGATACCTCACAAACAGCAGGTAAACTGGCACATGATGAACATTAGTAACAAAATAACAAAGCTATAATAACTGACTTCATAAAACCTGATTTTTAAGTGCTAGAAAAAAAATTTAAAAAATGAAAATATTTATTTGCACTAGACAAAACACAACTTCAATATAGATTTATAAAACAATTTGTTTCAGTTTGTTTATCAAGCTACTTCATCCCAAAATAAATACAATTTAAAAGTAGCAAATACAAAAATGTATAAACAATACTAATATATCTTTATAAATAAAACCTCATCTCTTTTCGAGGTATTTTGTTATATTTAGAAGGATAGGTTTTATGTTATTCCTTTTACATGTTCCTATCTAAGTGTCCTATCATTCTTTACCAATTTCCTTTCTCTCCCTTTTGTGTTTTTTGGTTTCCTCTTTTAGGAAGTTACAGTGCATGTTTCACACTCCCTCATAATGAGCTCTGATACAATGAAACCTAAGTTGAGGGAATGGGCAGTAACGATCGATTTTCTTTAAGAGGCAGCCTTTACCTCTTTGTCCAGTGGCAGCAATGTATAGTGTGAACTGTGTTCTTCTTTTCATTGTAAAAGCTACATTGTGTTCATTCCCTTTAATGCGTTTCCATCCACCTTTCATGTACCTTCTTCAAAAAATGAACCAAAATATAGTATCCAGTGACCTGGAAAACCTGGGGAATTTTCTTACTCAGGGAAAAATCATGGACAAATAAGGGATTATTATTAGTATTATTATTATTATTATTATTATTTATTATTAATATTATTTATTATTAACATTAATTATTTTAATTATTATTATTATTGTGATTTATTATTAGTAATTATTATTATTTATTATAAGTTACTATTAATTATTATTATTAATTATACATTATAAATTATTATTTAGATTGTTGTTGTTGTGTTATTATTATTATTATCATCATCATCATCATCATCATCATCATCATCACCGCGTCTTACTACCCGTCCGGGTTATACACACTTATGCTAATGTGTAATGGTAGGGTGATTAAGATAATGTTTGTAATACATAGTGATTAGAAAAGATGGAAATTGGCATTGGAAAATGTAAAGAATTATTATAAATTTAGTTTGGCTAGACACCCTGCATAATAATGTATTGTGACTGTCACAAAAATAGCATGAAATTGTGAATAAAATGTTACTGGCACTACTACATTCATGAAACTATCGAAATAAATAAAACATATTATTTTAATCATAGTTCTGGGGAGTACTTTCCAAACTATAATATTTTCTCTTTATTTCAGCGCTTTCTTTGTGATGGTCGGATGCCAAAGATGTTCTCTATCTACTACCAAAGACACGGCCAAACTGAAAGATGAAGCTTTATATAGTGAGCTGCTAAATCAAATCAAATTCCAACAATATGTTGATGTTTGGATTGCAGCAGAAATACAGGTAGACCCCCTATAGTAGAAAAACAACTTTTGACAATATAAACAGGACTATTAAAAATATAACTTTGTGTGAGAGTTGCTAAAATACCAAAATAATATAGTTTTTTCAGTTATCATATGCTCTTCATAGATAGACAAAATGATCATGAAAGAAACTCGCTTACAAAAGACAATCCCAGCACAAATCCATTTTAAAGTGTACTTTTATTATTTATGACTAATTATTTCCTGTATTATGATATAAACATAATCCTGTTGTAGTTTAGTACGATTTGATACTTAAACTTACATGAAAAGAAATACCACAAAAGATGAATTAAAATTTAAATTCCTGAAACTATCATAAAATTAGGTCCTTGAAACTTTCCACTCCCAATCTTGCTTGAAATAAAATATTCTCGATCCTGAGCTGAATACATGTCAGTCTCATCCACCCCCATTAAAATATATTGTTTTATTTATAAAAATTTTAAATGTTACTTTCTAACAGAGATTTGAAAAGGTTCTGGTTTTAGAATTAAATCAAAGTTTCTGTTCTTTTTGGTTCTAGTTCTTAAAAATTTATATTTGCTAGTTATAATACAACCTTAATATTTGTAAATAGAACATGATATATAAAACATAATTAACTTCAAATTACGAGTTATTTATATCAAAATACAAATAATTCAGGAAATTGATAATAGCAGAATTTATTTATAATTCATGATGCCATTTAAAAATAAGATTATTTTATTTTTGTTTGCCAGAACTTTAAAAAATAATAAAAAGAACGCCTCTTTGATCTAGTGGTCAGTGTTCCTGGCTACAGATCCAAAGGTCTCAGGTTTGATCCCCAACGCTTCCAAATTTTCTATCCAAATTTTCTTCCAAATTTTCAAGTAGTGGGTCAGGAACGAGGTCAAACTCAGTCCTCTTGAGGACAAATGAGGAACTACGTGAATGAAAAAGTAGTGGCTCTGGTCTATAAAACTGAGATTAATGGCCGGAGAGTTCAATGTGCTGACAATATGACACCCTATATCCACCAAAGTTGGCACTATCTTCGCCAGCATACGGCAGTCGCTCAGTCAGTATGGCTCAATTGTGAGCTAATAACATAGAATTTTGTTTTATAATTTTTGAAAATAATTTTATTTAATTTTCAAACTAACACATATAAAACTTTATTTTATGGGTATTTTCAATTGAAAAAGGTAAATGAATTAAATTATTTAATGCTGGTTTGATACAGTCAAACCAGCTACTTGCCTTTTTGGAACAAAATGATATAGGACAGATCTATATGATTTTTGCTTATTTGTCTAAAAAAATCTAAATCACCTATATAATATGTTTGTCAACTATTTTTTTATATAGAAACATTATTTTAGGCTTCTTTAACAGGCTATTAATAGCATTAGCCCAAACAGGTAGTAAGACGTGATGCTAAAAAAACACACACAAAAAAAAGGGCCAATAAAATTATATTGTGGTAATATTCTCAATTTCAATTCAAACATTTTAAATTTAAAATGTTTTTATGTTCTTGAAGTACTTAGTTTGTAGACATGTAAAAATAAGAAATGAGCTTTCAATGTTACATTGTTTAAGCTTTATGTAATTTAACTTAAGAACCATTTTGATGTGTCACTGACTTTTTTGTCATTTAAAGAAATTCCTCATTGGATAATATTCATTTCACACCATCCACCAAACTCTTCAAATAATCAAGTATTAAATAAAACTATAAAAACATTTCTGAACTACATACAATATTTGGACTACTTATTACTTGATATTTGGAGGCAGAGTGAAAAAATTGGCAATCTGCGACGCTCCACCCCCAAGCAAGCTGGCCATCCAATACCCACTTTGATGTTTTAACTCTTAGGAATAACACAGCTTAGACTTCTTGTACAATCGTGCAGGTTCTCATTTATCAGAACTCCCCCTTCTTAAGCTGCATACAGATGGGATGGGTGTAACGTGTAATGTAAGCAATGGTATAAAGTAACGCGAATGCTTTGGACGTCACATGATCACACCTTGAATGTTACTGTGAATTGTCTGATCCGCTCAGTCAGAGCGAATATGTTGAACAAACGAGCGATAGTTGCCGGTGCTGATTTTAATGCTAAATGTTTAATGATATAAAGTGAAAATAAACTTGTATGTCGTCATTTGCTGTAAAACACAACTGTATAAAAACACACAGGGTTCTGAATCAATATCGGATTTAAATACCTTTTCCAGTACCTTCGCTCTTTTTTAGCCTGCCCTTTTCTCTTCGATACAACACTAGGAAACTTATTATTTAATTCTCACATTCCTCTGCATCAATCTCCAAGTACCAATTTCTAACCAGGTGTCATTCTTAAAATGTTTTTTGTAGTAATTTTAATGTTTCGAGTTACACAAAATCTCTTTAGTTTTGTATATCTTGATCAATTCGAGCAATTTCTCCCCACTCGACATATTCGTCATTTCATCAAAGTCAGTTGAAGTAATAAAGTAAGTAAAAATAAGTAAATTAAAAAAGTAAAGAAAGTAAAGAAAGTAAGCAGAACACCATTCGCACACCTGCTGCGAATCACGTCCAAGTACACACTCCGATCACCTGTGTGTTCGGTCTGAAAACTAACCGATCAGGACAAGCTTCCGCGCAAGCATTACATCACACGTTTGATGGTCGTCCAAACAAACGAATCGTGTTACATTACACCATTGCTTACATTACATTTTACGCCTGTACGCGGCTTTAGACATGTTTGCTGTCACTCAAAGCTAAATACATCTTACTAAGTAGGCTCTTAGCCTATGGAGTAAAATTAGAAAACCCTACAAAATATGACAAACATTCTTCAAGAATCTGAACTCATTAGTGCTTACTCTTTAGTGCTCACTGAGACTTATATAATCCCCTTGGAAAATAAATATATCTTACCATCACGAACGTGAGAAAAGGGTAAACATTTATTTTCAAAATATAATTTCAGAAATAACATAACATGCAATTATAGATTATTTTTTTATAAAACATAAGAACCTTTCAGATCTGATAATAACCTTTACTGACCTAAACATATATATTGATTTCGATTCTTAAGTACTTTACTTTTTGGGTTCCTGTTCCACTTATGGTTCCCTAAAAACAACTGTTCATTTCTTTTATCGATTCTGGTTTGACTCCCTGCTCTCTTAACACTTGTCTGAAAGTGTGTTATTTATTAGTTAAGTGTGTTTGCATATATATATATATATATCAGTAAATGAGAGGATATGATAATTTAAAATAAAACCATAAGACACTATATAATTTCTAAACCAATATGTCCTAGCCTAATCCAAAGGGAAACCGTTTCATCATCGGTGACAACAGAACTTCTAAGCCTGGCCACTTTGGGTCGGGCTACATGAATCGCCCTCTGAAACCGCACGTGTCCTACTACATTTTGGTGGTGGTGTTGAACCAACAAGGATCTGACAGAGTCTTTCAGACCCTCAAATTACCTAGTGCTCTCACTCTGGCGCAAGAGCCAGAGACCGGCAACAAGGAGTCTAATCTCAGCTGGATCGCTCTGTTGCTAATAGTTATTGTACCTGTCCTCTTGTATTTACTTTATAAAAAACGGTGAGTAATTCTTTTTAGTTTATAAGATTTAGCTCCTCAAGGAAAACCTTTATTCATTATATTAAGTACCTTTTATCAAAAAAGATGCAGGAAAGAGGTATGTAAACAAATAAAAGGTAACAAACACAATATGGCTTTTGAATTGAAAAGAGGAAGAGAGTTCACACCTTACATTGCTGCGTCTAGACAGTGAGAAAATGGCTGCCTCATGTAGAAAAAACTGATCGTTACTGTTCAACCCCTCGAACTAAGTTTAATTCTATTGGAACTCAACAGGAGGGAGTGTGAAATGGCCACTCAGCTTCCTATATGAGGGAAACAAAATAAAACACAAAATTTAGAAAAAGGAAATTGGTAAGGAATGATTTATTTTTTCTCCCTTTTGTATTTTTTAAGATTATAGACATAGTCTTTTGTTCATATCATTGCATGTATGTCTTTATTAATATCTATTTTTTTAACTTAGGAAACTAATATCTAAGGAATATAGAACCAACTTTCAAGGCACTGAAATTGATTCGGTTTCATGTGATATTTTGTGGTTATCAATACGTATGTTACATACACAATCTAAATGTTTTAGTGAACGTGCAGTAATGTTATTTCAATAGTAATCTTATTTTTCTAGGGATCGTTTTCATCCAGTTCACAAACCAACACTAGAAATGCGCATGGATTCAAGAAAAAGTAAGACGCTGATATTTTTTGGGAAGAGTTTATATCCAACAAGAGATAAGAGACTTCATAAAAATAAGGCTTACTATTTACTTGAGTCACTCAGCTATGTGACCAATTATTTACTAGTGTAGTGGCTTAATTAAGGATATCATAACAATTGTGCATTTTATGATAAAAGTATGAAATTTCTACCATAATTAGTAAATGGTTTTTACAATTAAAAGAATAGCAAAGTTCCCACTTTACAGTGCTGCCATTGGACAACAAGGTAATGGCTGCCTTTTGTAGAAAAATCAATCATTAATGGCCAATCCCTTGACCTAGGCTTCAATCTATCGGAACTCATCAGGAGGTACCGTAGTGTGAAACATACAACGTAACTTCCTAAAAAAGGAAACCAAAAATTACAAAAGAGAGGAAGGAAAATTGTAAAGAATTATAGGACACCTATATTGGAACATGTATAAGAAATAACATGAAGTACAAACACGAGAAATAATACATCACTCCATAAAGCCAAAAGAGGTTTTCCTTGTAGAGATATACAATGGTATACATAGTTATTTATTAATTAACTATTCAAAGATAGAGGCTGCTAAGTATGCCAAGTATTACTACAAAGTCAAAATACAAAAATAAATAAATGATGATTTGGCTGAGTTTTGTGGCTTCCTTATCAGTTTATTGGAAAATTACTATTTGGATAGATGTTAATTTGATTCACTTGACTACTCTACAGGTATAGATGGTCAGCTGTTGAAGCCACCTGCACCAGACCCTGAGCCAGAGCCAGAGCCCGAGATGGAGGACTCTCCGGGGTCGCTGCAGAAGTCACTCAGTCAGAGACTCAGTCGTCGGGTAAACATCAGCGAGCTAGAAAACTATGTCAGAATGGCGTTACAGTCGGGCGAGCTACAGAGGCAGCATGCTGTGAGTAGTATGCCAGACGATTTAAAAGGTTATGAAATGGGATAAGTTTAATTTTAAAATAAGCTTAAGAATCATAAAAACAAACATAATTTAAGATATTCTAAACGATTTATTTTCTTGAATACTATTTTATTTTGACATAGGTTTATCTGGGAAAATAATTAATATTTTGTGAGACACATCAAAATATTATTCGTTCGGAATATTGGAGTGGGAGGACCAAGAATGAATTAATGAAAATTCTCAAATTATAAAATATCAACTTAAAATTATTTCAATACATTTTGTAACTTTTGAAATTCCCTGACTTTTCAAGATTTTCCAGACAAAAAAAGTTTGTTTTCTAGTATATTTTTATGAAAATGTATTATTTAATTTTACATCTTTTACACATATATGTGATGGTATGAGATGTATGCATCGCAAGTTGGATGTCCCTTGAAGAGAAGGGAAAATTTGAGGACAAAAGAAATGAGGAAGGAGGAAGGTTACTGTAACTAGAGTAAACGGATGTGAATGAATGAAGGTGGCAAACAGTTGGTAAAAGAAGAAAAGAGAAAGTAAAAAAAATAATTACTAGACACAGTTGGGATGGGATGGGGAACAAAGGTCAGGGTGTGTAGGCTTTAAAATGAAGAGGAAAGAAAACTGTATTTATAAAAGGCAAGACGCTTAATGCCCAAGGATGAGATGCAAGGTGTAGATGTAGAATGAGAAAGGTTTTAGAAAAGTTTGGCGGGAGATGGAGAGGAGGTATGTGGGAGGACAAGTAATAAGAGGAAGTGGAAGGAGACATCATGTTGGGAAGACAGAGTGAAAAAGCAGTGGAGGAGAAGAATATAGTAGTCAGAAGGAGTTTTAAGAATAATACTGAGGAAACAGTGGAAGAATATAAGGGGCATAAGAGAGGAGTAAAGCGTGTAGTACAGGAAACCAGGAATGCTTGGATGCAAAAATGGACATAGATAGTGGAAAGAAACGTTGAAGGAACTAAGGTGTTAAATAGCCAGGTAAGAAACAAGAGGAAAGAGAAAAGACAAGAAGTTAAGATGATGGATAAAGAAGGAAGAATGATGAAGACATGAGAATAAAAAAAGTAACCAAGGAGGGGATATTTTGAGAAGATGTTAAATCAGAAAGAGAAGGGAGATGAGATTCAGCAGAGAAGCATGACAAATCAGCAGATGAGGAGGGAGTGGGTCTCACGTGGAAAGAGATGGAGGGTGCACTAAAGATGAAACAGGGAAAAGCACCAGGTGGGGACAAACTAGCTGTGAACATGATAAGAGCTGCAGGAGAAGCGGGAATATAATGGTTATACAAGGTACTGAGAATGATATGGAAGAAGAACAGACAGGGTACCGGAAGACTAGAGGAAGGGAATTATATGAGAATAACGCTGATGTGCCACTATACAAAAATATATAAAATACTGGAAAAGAGAATAAGAAAAATAAATAAAACGAAGGTGGAAAGAAGAACAGCATGGATTTAGTGAACAGAGGTCTACAGTAGACTTGATCTTCGCTGATGGAATAAAGATATGAATTTAGGAATTACTTGATAATGGTATTTATGTATGTGGAAAAGACGTATGATTGTGTGAATATAAATAAAGTCTGTAAAGTGATGGAAGAGGATGTAGTGGTAAGAGGAGTTGTAATGCTAGTAAAGAGTATGTGTGAGGATAACACGAGTTGTTTTAAGATGGAGAATGTGTGGATGTAATAGTTAAGAATAAAAAATTGAGTGGGACAGGGGAGAGCGTTCTCACCATTACTCTTTGTAATGATCATTTATAAAGTGACAAGGAAACTTGGGGAGGAAATAATGAAAGCCATGATGTTTACTAATGACTTGGTGGTCTGGGGGGAGAGGGAAGAGGAAATACAGGAACTACTATAGGAGTGGAATGAGCAAGTGAAAAAGTGTGGAATGAAATTTAGCAAGTTGAAGTGTGAATTTATGGTAGTAAATAATAACAAGGAAGAGGCTAAGTCTTAGTAAATATATAAAGTTGGATGAGTATAGCTGAGAAAAGTACAGAGCGTAAAATATCTTGGAAGCGTGATTGAGGAGAATGGTGGGAGTAGCGAGGATCTAAAATAGGTGTGTAAGAGTCCTGCTATGGAGAAAATAAGTGCCCTAAAGTGTAGAGAAATATGTATAGGGCGTACTTTGTATCCATAGTCACATATGCAGAAGAAACATGGACATTGAATGTAAGAAAGATTAGGAAAGTGGAGACCATGAGAATGAAGTATGTGAGAAACATGTTAGCTTTCACGAGGAGAAACAGGGTTAAGAATGAAGTTGTCCAGGCAAGATTGGGTGTACTGGGAGTACATGAGATAGTAGAGGAAGCAAGGCCGAGATGGTATGGTCATGTAATGAGGATGGAAAAGGAGATAATACTAAAGAGAATAATGAAGATGAAGTATGTAGGAAATTGACTGCAAGGGAGACCCAGAAAGATATGGGAGAAGCAGATAACATGACGTGTGCAAGTAAGAGGAGAAGAATCAATGGGGTTAAAGGAGGAAGAATGGTGGAAGGAAAGAGGAAAATGGAGGCATTTTACTAAACTGACCAGGCCACAGGTTGGAAACAGTATTGTTGTTGATGATGATGATTATTATGATGATTATGATGATGACACAAGACTCCTAAAAATCATGGTTTGTAAGAGTGGTCCTAATAAAAAAAATCAATATTCATATAGCTTTTAGGAAGATTTGTTTTTAACCAGCTTTATCCATTAATTAACCCACTAATAACAGTTATAAGAAGATCTTAAAGATTTAATCGGGAGTTGTTGCTGTTTAAGGTGAAGACATATCAGACACATTATAGTGTTTAAAAATGAGGTGGCCCAATGGCTAAATAATTTTATAATAATGGAAATAGATAAAATTAAAGAAAAGGGGAAAATAAACTAATAAGAGTAAATTTGGTGATGAAAACGCACCTAGGGAAAGAGGGAAAATGTGGGAAGAATCCAATGCACAAAGGTGACATCTTCCTTTCTTCTGTCTTCTATAGTAGAAGTAGTCACACACACATTTTAACACAAAGAGAATAATATTTTGGCATTGTTGCCTTTATCAAACACAAAGAAAGAAAGAAGAGAAAGTACACTTGTGTTTCTAACAGTTTTTCTTTAAATTCAAAATGGAGAAATCCAGTGTTTGTGTCAAGTGTACTCTCTTTCTTTTTTCTTTGTGTTTGATAAAATACAACAGATGTATTATAGTCAGGAAAACAGCTTTAATCCTACATGCATGAACCTGAACCGCATGAGCCAATATTTATTCTAAAATGTAGTGAAACTCCCATGAAAACCATAATTAGATGCTAGAGCGTATTTTACTGTCCAAAATCTGCACTTATAACCTATACAACTTCTATAACAATGGCAGGTCACTACTATTTTTAATGGTATAATTTGAATAATTAAAGACAAATCACTCATCTGTGGAAAGAAGCTTGAATTGTAGATGATAATTTACATTATGTGACACTTTTCTATTTTGTATTTTAAAACTCATGACAAAAATGTATCGAATATTCTATTGACTTGAAAAAAAAAAGTTTTAATTTTCTTTGTCACAAACAATTCCTTGATATTTTCATGTTATAAAAACCCTGTTCATGATCCATGCATGAGTATTAGAGGTTAGTCATAAGGACATTATTCTTGTACAATGGTGTGTATGACTACTTCCTATGTTAAACTACTGGCTCTCAAAGGAGGGGCAACAGCAGCATGTGGACCTCTGGGATATTATTGAAATATTGGAAAATTTATAATTAAGTCCGCAAGTATTGCCCTCAAAATATACTATTGTTTTAGTTAATATTAATTTGGGCTCTATACAGTAAATTTTTAAGCACAAAAGAGTATGCTTATGTTACGTACGTTCACTACTAGGAGTTTTCTTAACTCATAATATAATATGGATATAATGGTATTTCATACTAATAAGATAAAGTTTGAGAAACAGTGCGTTAAACTATTAATTCTACACGAGACTTATGAATTTGTTCACTAACTAGTAATTTGGAAATATCCATGTTATGCCTATTCAAGTGACGTTTGCAAATGATTTATTTTATAAGCTATTCAATGTTGTTTGGTGACAGCAATGCTTACAAGCCATAGTTGGATGCAAGGCTATCAAAAAGATGCGAAGTTAGTACTAGACCTTGATCAATATGACCTCTCGTAGGACATGCACATTCTATTATGATTTAGACAGCTCTTTGGCCCAGTTTGTGACTTTAAAATTATGGTAATTTTAACTATGAACGAGTTTTTTTCATTAATACACAATTTAACAACTAAGAGCATGCATCACATGCTCATCAACTCTGTAATCAAGTTGGCTAAAAATCGTAAATTTACACAAACACTATTGCATGTGGATTAATTCTGATTAAACATTAATGGTGATAAAGAGTTAATAGAAATTCCAAATTCAGAACATTGTTGGAATATTAAATTATATTTGGATAAAAACTGCGTTGAAAAGGCCGTTTTTGACCATTTTAGAATGGCTTCAGAGCTAAGCATTATGCAAACATTTTTATTCTCTCTTAATAGGTACATACTGTAATTACTAACAAGAAACTTTGTTGCTTTGTTTCCCAATGTCACCACAGAAAATTTCGAGTAGGTCTAATCATTAAAATACGAATGCTCTGCACATATTTCTGGCATATCTTGGTATTTTCTTTTTCCTTTAACTTCCATACCTCGTGCGAGCCAGGAGCTGAGTTGGGACTACTATGATGCATGCTCTTTAAGCCATACACATAATTTGTAATAATTCATAGTTTAGTAAAAAAATTAATAAATCTTGGATTCATTAAGTCTATTATCAAATCATCAAAATAAATGCAGCTTTTTTTTATCTAATATTTTCAGTTGTTCGCCCGAGGACAAACTCAACCATGGGATTATGGGAGACTTCCAGAAAACAAATCTAAAAATCGCTATGGAAACTTGGTTGCTTGTAAGTTGAAAGCTATCAATATGCATTTTGTAATGATATTTAATATCTGCTTCAGGCTTGGCCAACTTGTTTTATTTCACGATCTACTTTTATTTTTCGTTAAGACCAACCATGAGCTACTAGAGCCTACATGCCCTTAGTAACAACACCTTTAATATTAAAAAAGCCATCTGAATATAAAGATCAAATACAAAACTGTTGCCTAAAAAGAAAAATATATTAACATTTTAAGACACTGGATGCATTTAAAAACAGGTTTATTACTAATGAGAAGATTGTGGTTTCATGTCACCCACCAAGCTTCCAAAATAAGGTGTAAACAGTGACAGGGCCAGTCTAAGAGAACTTTTCAAATTTGCAAATCTGTTAAATTGGAGTGATGTTTTGTCTTCGTTAATTTCAAATAAAAAAATGCTGATTCACACAAATATGTTGAACCAAAAGAGGAGTGAACCATTTAACTGCAATTTCTTACATTGATATACTTTTCTTAAGAAACAAATTTCCAAAATTCTTCTTCCGATGATTGGGCCTTTAAGAATAGATCACACTGTAGAGTTATTTTATCATTTTCAATAGAAGCTTTATTTATAGACAAGCTCATACTAATTTATCCTGCAGTGTTCTTTGTTTCTAAGTCTGGTCTAAGTTGGTAAAAAAGGTATTGAACAATATTTTTGAATATTTTGAAGTCACTAGGTCTGAATTGAAATTTTTGTAAAACTTTAGCAATTTCAAAAACATATTTTTCAGTTTCTAAGTCAAAACCTGGTTAGTTTTAATTGTGATCTTGAATGTTTAGAAAGTAGTTGAAAGTGTTTTGTTAGAGGTCAGTGATCATCAGTTGGAAATGGTTTGAATAGGCAAAAATCAACTGATCATGTCACCAACCGGCTTATCGTTTACTTTGAGCTCTAGATTCAGAGAACTTAGTTTTTTATTGATTCTGTCAGAAATGTCAAGTCAGACAGCCAGACTTCATCCTCTAAATCTCGATATTCGTCTCCTCTTTTTTCCAAAAATGTTTTAATCTCACTCAATAAATTGCAGAATCTTTGGAGAAACTTTCTCAGGCTGAGTCACCTTACATCTATAATATTGAATCTTTTTTTCCCACCAATTCGCATCTTGAAGCAGCGCCTCTGAAGAGATTTTTCCTTGGATTGAATTCACAATTTTGAAGGGTATGTCCATCACACTTTTTGTGTTTAAACACTTGCTGGTCAGTACCTGCTGGTGAATAATACAATGATAACTAAAAAAATTGAGGCATAATACAATGAAACCTTTAGCATAACCTGTCTTTGCTTTTGGTCCATCCATTGTAAATGAATCTAGCTTAAAAAGAGACAGTTTAAGCTTATTTTTTAAAAAAAAGCAGTTTAAGTCTATTAACAAAATTTTTGAAGGCGTTGACTATGCCTAGATCTGTAGATCTCTCTTTTAGAGGAATTGTACCAAGCATTTCTTTTTTAGTGTTAAAATCACTAAAACCATACATATTTAAAAAGACAATGACTTGAGCGGTATCACTGGCGTCTGTGGATTCATCAAGCTGGAGAGATAAGGCATTACAGTCATATATATCTGCTTGCAATTGTTCACTCATATGTTAGCCTATTTTTTCAACTCACCGCATCACATTATTTCGGGATAACTGTGAGTTTTGAAAAGCAGTTCTAATCTCATTCTTGTTTTTGAAATGCTCCAAAAGTACATCTGCTATTTCTAAAAATATGTCCTTAATATATTCACCATCACTTAACGGTTTAAATTTTTTTTGCAAGAAGGTAGCTTACTTTGAAAGACACACTGGTTACTGCTTTAGATTTCAAAGCTGGCTTTATGAACAAAGTTTGTTGTGCTGATAACTTGGATTTAAGTTCTCTCACTATTGGGTGGAAAGTTCAACTGGTACTTGCTGTGAAGGATATTGAAGTGCTCTTACAAATTCTCTTTTTTAATTTTTAGGTATTACCACTGTAGCATTAGAAATTTAGCAACAACATTTATCTTTTATCGTAAGAAAGAAGTAATAAAGCTCCCATTCGTTGTTAAAATGATGTCTTACTCTTTTTAGAAGCACTCATTTCTTATTTAATTATGTAACTTACAGCACTCTTTGTTATTAATGTTAAATTGTTACACGATGCAGTACAAGTGTAAGACACTAGCCTTTATTAATGTTTATTAGAAACGAACAATGTAGGAAAAAGCAGTTGAATGAGGAATAAACCCGAAATAAACATAAAC
The DNA here is from genome assembly GCA_902155825.1 of Timema genevievae. Taxonomy (NCBI): domain Eukaryota; kingdom Metazoa; phylum Arthropoda; class Insecta; order Phasmatodea; family Timematidae; genus Timema; species Timema genevievae. Next base: position 78,878 of record CABFWO010001804.1, read on the forward strand.
ACAAGGTTCGTTTACTGAATACCAAGCTATTGATCCGATAAAGACCATATCTCACACGGATTGTCACTTTTATGGTCTCAAGCAATAGTAGAGAAATCTGAAATTCATTGTTGTTTTCGTGCCTGTGTTGCTTTGCCCTCTGTCGGTCATGTGATGCAACTTAGTTGCATCACAATGTGAATGGCAAAAGCTTGTTGGGATATAAAATTAGCGTAGGGTACCTTGTTCAATTTTTGAGGATTTGAACATTTCTCGCATACAGAACATTTAGCGATCAACCAAAAACGATGCTGTGAGCGACTGGTCGATCGTGATCAAAATGAATATGTTGGCTGGGCCTGATCTACTTTATACACATTGATATATCCTCAAATGATTCACAAACTAATGTAACTTAGAAAAGAACACTCAATACTGAATATCAAATCATAATGCAATACAAATACAATAATAGAATGGACCTAGACACAAATAGTAAATTGTTTTAGTCACAGAAAGGGAGTGGCTTCAAAACCATATTTTCACTAAATAGGTATAGAATGTAACACAAGGGTTTAAAGAGATTAAGTCAAACACAATTTATTTCAAGCAAGAAGAAGATATTTTAATTCTTATGTCACTTTTCTTGAACTCAAAGCTTTATTTTTAACTACAACTTTCATTATAAAAATAAAATAAAAAAAGCATGTGCATAAGTTTATTTTCTAAAGCTTGCCATTTTTAAAATAATTTTAACTTAGTTGTATGATCTTATTACAGATGACAGAACTAGAGTTGTGTTAAAGAAACTCCCAGGTGATGAATTCTCTGACTACATTAATGCTAACTATATTGCCGTAAGTTGGAATTTTAAATTTGTAAAAAATAGATCTCTATAAGGAAAACTTCTTTTTGCTTTACTAGGTAATTGTAATATATTTGAAAGAAAGTATAGGAAAGGTGGGTAGAAAATTTGTAAAAAAAATATTTAAATATAATTTTAATGCTATCTATTTGCCTGCTTGGGTGATCCTAAGTTTAAACTAATTTAAGGAAACAGGCTGAATATAGTGAGTTCTAAGAAAGTGAATCTGTGTTTACCCGGAGGCTGTGTGGAAAACCGACCCTTTTGCCACCTATCGGATCACTGCGCCAATCAATCTTTTCCATCACCAAGCCAAACTTGAAGTGTTAAAAATATTGATGTGCTCAGTTTCGTTGGCAACTTTTTTTTAAAGTCTGAAACATCTCCATACAAAAACTACTTCCAAGCAATATATGCAAATAATTTGAAGTATTTTTAAGTTCAATAGCACATTACTAGTAAGGATTATATATATTCTTTACATTTATTTTGAAATTCGAAAATAATTTTTTTTAATCAATGATGTTTTTTAATTGCATATATATATTAAATGGCGTTTTAAAATAGGATAATTTTGAAATTTTTGAAACAAATTCAGAAAAAACCATGCCAGATATTATATAAAAGCTAGAAATTGTGAAACATTCAATTTAAGACGTGTTAAGATATATTAAGCTAGAATTTTAAATCTAGTGTGTTGCACACTAGAGGGTGAAAATATAAGAGGAATGTTGGTACCTGCAAGAAACTATAAATAGCCAGCCTGATACTACTCTGTAGGTACCTTGCAGGGCGAAGGAAATCTGTTGTTTCCAACAATAGTCTGTATAGCCAGTTTTGAGTAATGCAATCATAGTTGGTTTCTTATTGGTTGCAGGGCACAATTTCAAAACCAACAGAGAGTATTTCTCGTGGCATTTGGACGATAGTTTTCTTTAAGTATGGATGTATGTGTCACCCGCATATATAATTTTCAACGTTTCATCAATAGTGTTTTTCGTGTGGGTGTGAGTTTCACCCGCACATATGTTAGTAATAAATAATTTAACTGACAAAATAATTTACATTTCCCTAATTATTATTATTAAAGTTGATAAAATTAGCAATTTGAACGTGTATTATCCACTATACGGCTAACCAAATTAAACTGCCAACATTATTTATGTTTGATTGTTGTCCACGTACATAAAAAATTATCATCTTATAATAATCTATTTTTAAAATAATTTAACAATTTTAATATTTATTGTATTTATTTTAATTTTAGATGTGCGATTAGGCACATTTCAATTCGAGTTGAGTTCGAATTGAGTTTGAATGAAAACATAGAACTTACTTCAAGTTCAAGTATTATGCAAAATGTTTGTACTACTATTGCAAGTTGAGTTTTTGATATAGATCCATGCATAAATTATAAGTACAAAAATATTTTTTTTAAGGATTACATTTTTTTGCTAAAAAGATTATGCTCACAAAAGTTAAGATTTTTAAATAAATTTAATATTGTTATTCAAGTAAACTTTTATTAAATAAAGCCAAAGGAAAGATTGAGGAACTGTATTTGCTATGAAATAGTATCTTTAAATTGAATAGAATTAATTAAACCAGGAATTTTCAAGCTAAAATGAAAATTCAAAGTAGGCGCTAAAATTTTTCGTGTTCTGTAAAAACTTTCGAGCCGAGTTTGAACAACAACTAAAGCATGACTTGAACTCTAATTTTAGAGTACTCGCATTCCACTAATTTAATCCCAGTAATTATTATCTTATAGTTTCACACACCTCCACAATTTGAGACTTCAAATCTATTTAGTGCACATTTAGCCTCACTAATAACAAATGAAACAGTTTAAATCAAATAACAACTAAAATATATCCAAAACATATTTTTTTAAAGATAAACACACACCATTCACATACACATTTTTATAAATTCAATACAATTCAATTTTGCTTTAAAGATGTGATAGTTACTTACATATAACAAGAATGTTGAATTGAACTGCATAACACACCTCTAATACTTAGGATGTTGAGCTGATTGAGTGCTCATTTAATTAGAGGCTTGCAGAGGTGGTGACACAAGTTAAACTGTTTGAACTGCATCGCCAGTGACTGAGAGGCCAAGTTTTGAATCTTGGGCCAGATATATTGAGGGTGTTTTTTTCAAAACCATTTTCTCCTCTTTGTGACAGTGTGGGTGGCTACATTCCCTCTAAATTCTATCTTACTCATTTATAAACCCATTTATATAAATAAATGTAAATAGCCTGCGTAAAGAGGATGCAGCTCAATCTTTATTTTTAAATAATTAATTTCTGATCTGGTGACAAAGTCCCTCAACTAGTTTGTTTTATTTGCATAATTACTTACTCTATGGCACTAGGAACTCGAAAGTTCATTGCCACACTTATAAACGTGTGCCACCCATCCCTATCTTGAGCTAGTTCTATACAGTTCCACCTCATTACACCCTATTCCTATCTTGAGCTAATTTTATCCAGTTCAACTCGTTACACCCTATCCCTATCTTGAGCTAGTTCTATCCAGTCCCTCTCATTACACCCTATCCTTATCTTGAGCTAGTTATATACAGTTCCCCCTCATTACACCCTATCCCTATATCGAGCTAGTTTTATCCAGTCCACCTCATTACACCCTATATCTTTCAGGTCCATTCTAATGTTTAGGTCTTACCAATGCTCTCTCTTTATTGGGTTTGCTAGTCAGTACCCTGAACAAGATTCTAGAATCTCCCATTAATGCTGCATGTCCTGCTCACTTCGATCTACGAGACTTGATTATCATAACAATGTTGTGTGATGAGTACATTTTCTAAATTAATAAAAGCAAGTTGTATAATCTTATTATATTAAACATGTTGAGCATATGTCTAACATTTTGTGAAAGTAAGGTAGTTCGAACCTTCTCCAGTGGCTGAATGGTCTAAGGCTTCACTCTCGTGTTAGACTTGACTGTTGAAGAAGGAGAGATCGGGGTTCAAATATTGGTCGGGTCTAATGACGGTGGTTTTCCTGAATTATTTCCCACTCTCCTTCCAAGCAAATGCGAGTAGATCACCATTAAAATTCTTCCTTCCTCATCCTTATTCCATTAGTAGAGTAATAGTCATATATACATTAAACATGCACAGGTAGTAAGACGCAGTGATAAAACAAAAAAAGGTAATTTGATTTTTAAAACACACTACTAATATGGTATATTAAATAAGAGTTAATTTATAGTTTTTATTTGTTTTAATTTTCTTAGCACCGCATCTTACTACCCGTTTGGGTGTTGCATGTACTAATTACTCTTATAGGTTAGGAATTAAGAAGGTTGAAATTAAAGGAAGTTTACCTGCATTTGTGTGAGAGAGTTGGAAACAATTTAGGAAAAAAAAACCACTCAGTACACCCGACCGGGATCGAACCGCGATCTCCCCATCATCTGCAGTCTAGTCTATTGCAAGAGTGACTCCTTAGACCAGTGGTTCCAAACCTGGATGTTAATAATAACAGGCAACAAAATATTATACAAAAGGGTCTTTTACTTATACATATTCATAGTAATTATTTAGTTTAAAATAATTAAATATGAATGTACAATACAACATGAATTTAAGATTATTAGTGTCAATTTCAGCATGCTTATCAAATTTAACTTTAATGGGGTGGAGGGGGAGACGGTAGCCAACATCCATTTCTCAGAAGTGGGAGCTAGGCTAAAAAAGGTTGGAAACTACTGCCTTATCATGCGGTCATTGAAGCAGGTTTATCTTCTATAGTTGAAATCACAAATTCAAAATAACAAATGGAGATTATCAATAAGAGGTGTTTGAAAGCATCTAAGCATAGTAAAAAAAAATGCAAACAAATAGAATACTTAGGAAATAAAATGCTATATTTTTAGACAAAATTTCTGATCTTAGGGCTACAAGGCAGACAAGTTCTACATTGCAACTCAGGGGCCCAGACCCAACACGGTGGTGGACTTCTGGCGAATGATATGGCAGGAGCAAGTGAGCGTAGTCGCCATGCTAGCAAATGTCATAGAAAATGGCAAGGTGAGGCCAACTTGAATAGACGTAAGATAAATTGGGAGTGAATGTAATCCAACTATGCTCCAATGTTCATACGTGCGCCCATGCATGCACTTTGCTCATTTCCTCAATTGCTACCAGTTATCACAAATCCAGACCACTGTTATGAATGGATAATTGTATGCAAGGAGATGGGGGCTGATTCAGAAACACCCGCTTTCAAATGAGATAATAAAAATTATGCTTATAGAAACTACAAAAATATATAAAGGCCATTGATGACTAGTGATTTTGTTGGCGGAGAGGCACTAATAATTTAGAGATTAATTATTAGTGAAAAAGGGTGGAAGGTGTGTCTACAAGCTAAGGCCTTCTCCTTCTAAATATTTGCATGTTTAACAATGATTTATCTTAGCGTCATATTCATAATAGTCAAGTATAAATAAATGTAATTTGTATCACAGAAAAAGTGTGAGCAGTATTGGCCGGAGCTCGGAAAAGAAGAGACACATGGTGCTGTGACTATACTGACAGCTGATGTTAGTGTGTTTGCAGATTTCACATTCAGACATTTCAATATATCATGCAAGTCAAAGAAGAGAAAGGTAATGTAAAACATAAACAACGATAGGCTTCATACTTGAGAACAAGAAAATTTACTGTCAAAAGTCTTACACATATACACACAAACCTTATGTCTGACATTTTAGGCATACACACGAACCTGCTAATATAAGAAAGTTGTATTCAGGAGACCAATGATTAGGAATAATATTGGCTGTGCTTTGAAACAGTGACAAATAAAAATTAATATCCCTCTTTAAAGAAGGGTTTCTTCTGCTCTTTTAACCTAGTGATTTCAAAGAAATAAATCACATTACTTATGAACTAATTATAATAAGAGATTTATGGCTCAAGTTTAACTAGAAGCATGATAGCCTAATACTAAGTATATAAAAGTGAATATTTTGAACTAAAATTAAATCTACTCTAATGAAGCTAGTTTTTTGATACAGATATTTTCCATTCTCTTTTATAATAAATGCAAATCATTTCCTATTAATTGCCTTGATCATGCCTCCCCGCCCCCCTCCCAAGCCCCCGATAAAACAAATATAGTCACAAATGAATAGTAGATGGTTCAAGCACAGAATTAGCTAACCACCATTATGCTTGACTTCTATACAGGAGGCTGAGATCTGAACAATTTGAATCCCTGCACTTAGATTGCATTTTATTAGGTGAATTTTGGTGTATTTCCTTTTAATTATCCTACTCATGTGTACTAAGATTAAGTTGTTGATACGCTTGCATTAGCTGGATAAATAAAAAGGTCGAATAAACCATTATAAAGAGACATGCAGAAATAAAAGATTAATGAAGCTGTTAGCTCCCTTGAATGTTTCAATTTACTGTTTTTCAAATAATTAGAAAATAAAGGCAAATACCTGACGTTTGTTGGTCCGTAAGATTTAAAAAGGGAAGTGGAGGAAAATAAAACAAGAGTTGCAATTACGGCGTTGAGTAAGGATTATACAAGGATTTAATCAAGATTAGGTGAGATTCATTAGGGAAGATGTACTTTGACTGAAGAAGGTAAGTCACTAGGTGATAGATACAGAGGAAAGTGAAACATATGTAAATCTAAGATTAGCATTTTGCATAGTAATGTAAAAAAAGGTGGAGGCGATACATGTGTATGTCCCACAAGTCGGGTACCCAGCAGAAGAAAAAGACAAGATATAGACAGACATATGATAAACGAGTGGCAGGAGGGAAATCTTAACGAAAAAGTAGTAAAAAAGAGAGAAGGGTTTGAGGAGATGTTAGGGAAAGAAGGATAGGAAGAGAGAAACAAGGAGGGTTGTTGGAGTTAGGTGCAAGGAATAAAATGAAAGTGGCAAACAGCTGGTATAAGAAGGAAAGAGAAATTAATAAGATCAGTAGACACAGTCGGGGTGGGGAGCAAAAGTTGGTGATAGACTACTTTATCATGGATGAAGAAATGAAAAGGCAGACCTTGAACATCAAGGTAATACCAAGTGTGTCCTTAGACAGTGACCACAGGTTGTTGGTGGCAGACATAAAGGGATGGGAATGTAGGAGAAAGGTATTAAGACAAGAAAGAAGAATAAGGGTGCGGAGGCTAAAATAATGAAGAAGGAAGAGAGATGTACCTAAGAAAGGCAAGACGCTTAATACCCAAGAAAGAGATGCAAAGTGTAGAGATTGAATGGGAAATGTTTAATAACAGTCTGGTGGGACCGGCAGAGGAGTTATGTGGGAGAACATATAATAATAGGAAGTGGAAGGAGACAGATTGGTGTAACGAAGGGTGAAGGAAGCAGTGGAGGAGAAATAAAGCATTTGGAAGGGGTTTTATGAATAGAAATGAGGAAACATAGGAAGAATATAGGGAGAAGAAGAAACGAGCGAAGCGAGCGGTACGGGAAGCCAGGAAGGATTGGCTGCAAAAATGGCCAGAAATGCTATAACCGGACGTGGAAGGAAGTAAGTTGTTGTATAGCCAGGTAATAAATAGGGGGGGAAAGACAAGAAGTTAGAATGATGGATGAAGAGGGAAGAATGTTGAAGACAGGCGAGGAAGAAAAGGAACTATGAATGAGATATTTTGAGATGATATTCAACCCGGAAGAGGAAAAGGTTGAGAGTGAAACAGAGGAGCAGGAAGAAATATCAGAAGAGGGGGAAAGAGATCCCACATGGAAAGAGGTGGAGGACATATTACTGAGGATGAAACAAGGATAAGCACCAGGTGTGGACAAAGTGACTGTCTAAATGATAAGAGCTGCATGTGAAGTAGGTATACAATGGTTAAGTAGGGTGCTGAGAGTAATTTGAAAGGAAAACAAAGTACTGGAAGAAGAAAGTTATACTACATATTTTCAAGAAAAGAGACAAGAAGAGGTGTACAAATTATAGGGGGATAGCACTGATATGCCACTGTACAAAAATATATGAGAAAATCTGGGAAAAAAGAATAAAAAATAAAATGAAAGGAAGGTGGAGAGAGGAACAGCACGGATTAAGGAACAGAGGTGTACAATATACTTGATCTTTGCCACCCGACAGCTGATGGAAATAAAGTATGAATTTGGAGATTTGGTAATGGTATTTATGGATGTGGAGAGGGCATATGATAGACTTGATAGAAATAAAGTTGAAAGCGATGGAGGAAGCCGAAGTGGAAAGAGGAGTTGTAATGAGAGTGAAACATATGTATGAGGATAACAGGAGTTGTGTTAAGACGGAGAATACAAGGACAGAGTGGTTCCAAATAAAAAATGGAGTGAAGCATGGAAGTGCCCTTTCACCATCACTATTTGTAATGATATTAGAAATGATCATAAACAAAGTGGCAGGAAGTCTCGGGGAGGAAAGAATGAAAGCCATGATGTTTGCTGATGACTTGATGGTATGGGGGTAAAAGGAAGAGGAAGTACAGGAACAACTATAGGAATGCAACGAGGAAGTAAAAGAGTGAGGAGTGAAATTTAGTATGGTTAGGTATAAAGTGATGGTAATGATAAGGAAGAGGATAAGGCCTAGTAAAACTATTAAGTTGGATGGAGTAGAGCTGAGAAAAGTACAGACTGTAAGATTTAGAAACATGATTGAGGTGAAAGATGGAAGTAGAGAGGATCTAATGAGAAGAGGACAGCAGGGAGAGTTGTTATATAGGTGTGTAAGAGACCTACTATGGAAAGATAAGTCTCCTTGAAGTGTAAGGAAGTGTTGTACATGGAGTACTTTGTACCCATTATCACACATGCAGTAGAAACAGGAGAATGAATGTAAGAGAGACCAGAAAAGTGGAGGCTATGGGAATGAAGTTTGTGAAGAGCATGTTAGCTGTCATGAGGATAAACAGGATAAGGAATGAAGTTATCCTGGGAAGAGTGGGAGTAGAATAATTACATGAGATAGTAGAAAAAGCAAGACTGAGATGGTATAGGCATGTAATGAGGATGGTGAAGAAGAAGATACCAGAGAAAATTATGGAGATGAGGTATGTAGGAAAAAGACTGCAAGGGAGGCCAAGAAAGAGATGGGAGGAGCAGATAACACAAAGTGTACAAGTGAGAAGAGAATAATGGAAGAAATTAAAGGAAGAAGAGTGGTGGAAGGATAGAGGACAGCTATTTGCACTGTTTCTTGCCTAACCTATAAGGAAACAGCGTGATTAGATATCTGTATGTATGTATGTATATAACAATTATTGCTGTTTTCCTTAGAATCAATAGATATCATAACATGATCCAGAGTGGCTAAAAAAACTTCCATTATAAGATTCCCAAACTTTTCCATGTTTTTCAGACAACATTCCAAAAAATTCCCCACTTTACATTTTTTCAGTTGTACTTAGTGTATGGCAATTTTTCTGTTTATCAGATTGCTCACTTATTTTCAAAAACAAACCTAACGGCTGCTAAATATCAACATTATTATAAGTTCTTTATTCAGTATTCAATGTTTAAGGAATTATTTGTGGCACCGTTTAAACGTGTTATAAAACCAATCTTAAAGAATCATCTCATGCTAGCAGAATGCTATATCTAAACAATGCAGTTTGCTAACGTCAAGAAACCAAATCACTTTTGTTTAGATTTTTAGCTGCACAATTAGTTTAGGTAGTATTTAAATTTCCTGACTTTTTCTTATTTTTGATTAAGTTTCCTGGCAATTACCTGTTTTCCCTGACATAAAAAAAATCCCTGACTCCAGGTTTTACCTATCTGTAGCCGCCATGAATGTTAAGCACAGTAAGTAATAACAGGTTTTCTCAACCAGAACAATATAAACAAAAAAAACCTACCTTGTGCAGGTGAGTCAACTTCATTTCACATCATGGCCAGACCACGGAGTTCCCTTCTATCCACAATCTGTGGCGGCCTACCTCAAGCAACTGCTCCTCACACCCCGGGGCAATGGACCAATACTTGTTCACTGCAGGTGAATAACAGCTTCTGAAGATTATTATTTTGGTTTATTCGATGCAATCAAAGAAAGGTTTATGGCTAAAATATTCAATCATGTTGTTGGTAGTCCATTTTATTTATAATAGACTCCGACAATGATTAAGTTGAACTATAGGAATCTGCAAATTGATTAGGAAACATGGATGTCTTTTTTATCACCGTATATTTCTTCCCGTTCGGGTTGTATGCATATATACTAATTATGCTAATGTGTTAGAGATGAGGAAGGTTGATTTTAGAGGAAGTGTGCCCAAATTTGTGTGGAGTGAAAGTGAAAAACCATTTATAGAAAACCACCCTCAATACACCTGACCAGGATTCCAACCTCGATCTTCCCGTAATTGTTAGTCTAGTTTATTGAGAATGTGATGTCATAGACCTTGCGGCCACCAAAGTGAGTCTTAAGATGTTCAATACCAGATTGTAGCTAGATAAAATGGGAGTATCAGGCTTGATGACCCAGGATTGTTCATCTTGATGTAAGGGAACTGATTGATGTTTAGAGTGGAAAATAGTTCAGGAAATGTAGGTCATATTGTAGCATGATAGATTGCATGGATTAATGCACAACTTTCATGCTAGACTAGACTGCCGGTGACAGGAAGATTCGTGTTAAAATCCCGCTTGTCTGTACTGAGGGTAATTTTTCATAAATGTTTTCCCACTTTCCCTCCACACAAACATGAGTACATTTACTCTGAAACTATACCTTCCTAGTCCCTATTCTATTAGGGTAATTAATATATGCATTTACTCTGAACTGTGGTCTATTGGTAAGAGATTTCGGCTACAGATCCAAAGGTCCCAGGTTTGATCCCTGGCCCTTCCAGATTTTCTGTGAAGCAATGGGTCTGGAACAAGGTCAACTCAGCTTCAGGAGGACAAATGAGGAGCTATTTGAATGAAAAAGAAGCAGTTACGGCTTAGAAAACTGAGATTAGTGGACGGAGGGTTCGTTGTGCTGAACACATTACACCCCTTTTCAGCAGAGGTTGGCACTATCTTCGCCAAAAGCCACTCGGTAGGTATAGCTTGATTGTGGGATGATGCCAGAGTTTATAATATGAGCGGGTATTAAGACGTGGTAGCTAAAAAACGCTACAGATTAACACTGTAGGATGAATTCCTAGTAGATAAGTAGGTATGTAGCTGGGAATCTTTATATTTGGTAAATATATTTCTAAGCTATGATTATTGATCTAACAGGTGTAATGACTTGTTAATTCATCCAAAACAAGGTCTCCATTGAAGTAATTCATATGGTACAGACATGTTGCACCATATGTTTAGGACAGTGTCACATGATCACACTTCATGAATTGGAAACTAAGCATAGCGTCTTACAATTGTAAATCAGCATAACACTTTGCAATGATCAAAGTGCAATTCCATTATGCTTAGTGTAACTCTATGACAAGGATAGTGTCCTGTGAGAAGATAATAACTATATGTTTGAGTCTAATCATGTTTTCCTAAATAGTTGGTATAGAGGCGAGTTATACTCTAACCTCTTTTTTGAATACAATTATACTATTATGGCCTGAACAGATTAAGAAACCAAGGGACCAACCAATGTAAAGCTTTGAAATGTTGAAGCCAAAGGTCAAATCTCCTTTGCTTCGATCTGGACACCTACAATAACCTCCACAGCTTTGAAACATTTCAAAGGGAAAATAAATTTTTGAAATTATGATTAGATTTGAAATTTATAGTTAATTATTACATATTTAAACATACCATTTTTCTGAACAATTATTTAACAGTATTTAAACACCGATTAGTGATTAATGACATCTGTAACGTAAGCGTATGGATACATTCTGATGTGTCAGAATAAGGACACTATAGTGTGCTTTTCTTTTTCTCTAAATCTTTCTATTTACCTACATACAATAATCGATAGTTTAGAAAGTAAAAGTAGTGTTATATGACAAAAACAAAAAATGTATCTTTGACTTTGCTATGCATGATAGATATGGCAAAGTTAATTTAGTTGTTAACTACAGTTAAAGCTATATCTTAATATCATATTCTTTAAATTTGAAAAATGACACCTAGAATAAAATCTGGGACCTTTGGTTTAGTACGCCAATACTCTTACTGCTGAGCTATCCATCAATCACTGGATCACTAAATTGTAGCTGATGATTTTAAGCACATCCATCATAGACTGCCTTAAAATATGAGTGAAGAATGACTCTACGTATGGGGATGACTCCTGTATATCTCAGTCGTAAGAGTATTGGCATACTAAGCCAAATGTTTTGGGTTTGATTCTCGTGTCCAGGTGTCATTTTTCTAATTTAAAGAATATTTTCCATGCATGTTTCAATCTTTGTTTCACATTTAAAAAAAGTTACCATTGCACACTCTTATGTAACATTAAAATGGTACCATTTCAGCGCTGGCGTGGGCAGAACTGGGACCATAATCTTGGCCGACATCTGCCTGCGCATGGCCGCTGCAGAAGGAGCTGTCGATATACTGGGATTCCAACAGAGCATGAGGGAGGAGCGACCAAACATGGTGGACAACCTCGTGAGTTTGTTCTCTCACAATGAAACTGTAAACAGGACCTTGCTCGGAATTACATGTCTGGTCACATGACACAAGGGAATTAAATAATATTACTGATCCTAATTTAATTGTTGTGTAAGGGTTCCTATTACAATAATGTTGACAATCACTTCTAAGAAAAACTAACAAAATATGTAGTCAGTTAAACAAGCTCAAATAGTTAATTTTTATCAGGGTGGCCACATTATTATGCTTTGCAGAACTGGTGTTACAGACAACCATATTGCAATATCATTACTGTTAAAATAACAAATTAAATAAAGCTAGAATTTCATTATAAGTTTCCTATCTTTACATATTTGTTGAGAATTAGCTTCTGCAAACTTATTAATGTAGGAATGTAGGGGACATGAGAAAAGTTTTAACAGCTTTTATATCAAAACTTTTTTATCAAAACTTTTTTTTGGACTAGCTCTAAATAAATCAAAATTGGCTTCAGTACAAACATAGAGATTAATTTTCTTCACGTGGTGTCCTCAACAATTGTTTAATATCTGTTAAGGGTGTCCTAGAATTAAATGACAACTTTTCATTTAAAAAGTTTGTCATCTAATGCTGCTACACTCATGACAGATATTCAACAACTGTTGATATCACCACGTGAAGAAAATTAAATTCTAAGTTTATACTGAAGCACTATTTTATTCCTTTTGGCAACAAAAAAAAAAAGTTTTTCTTTAAAAACTACAAAAATACTGGCCTTTTCTCGCGGTCCCTACATCCTTACCTTAAGCCACCCCAAAAGAATCATCATTTGTTCACAGCAATAATCAAAGGATTACTAGTAGTGGCTGTTTGTGAGGTGAAAAGATGTAGGTAAAGGGATTTCTGGTGCTGTTTTGTTTTTTCACCGCATTTTACTACCCATCCGGGCCATACACATGTTTATTCTGCTAATGGAATAGGGACAAAGAAGGCAGAATTTAGAGGAAGTCTGCATTTGTGTAGAGGGAAAGTGGAAAACCACTTAGGTAAAAATTCCCTCAATATACTCAGTCAGAATTTGAACCCTGACCTCTCTTAGTCAGGGTGCCCATCAATGCAGGTAGTCTGATGCTGTTGATGATGTTTAGATGAAAGAAAAATTACCACTAGTGGACAGAAAAAGGTGAATTACTTTTTATTCTTAACTTTTTTTTTATAGAGTTTTGATAAAACTATCACGATCCCATTTGTGATGTGTGAACAGCCACGAGTAGAGAACAGGTGTGCCAAACAAGTATATTTACAAGTGTTTCGCATACAAACACGATGCACCTCACGATGACAACACAAAAATTGCATGAGCATGAAACTGCTACCAAAATGCATGTTAGCCACCTTTTGATTGCTTAGACAAGAAGACCAGCTCTGACCTCCGATGACTGCATCGTCTAAGAAGGCATCACTCTCGTGTTGGACTGGACTGTCGATTACAGGGAAATCAGGCTTGAATCTTGGTCGGGTGTACTGGTGGTTTTACAATCTCCCCCCACGTGAATGAGGGTAGACTTTATCTGAATTCAACCTTACTCATACCTAACTTATTAGTGTAGTTAGTACATGTATGTGTAACGTGAACAGGTAGTAGGACCATATGGTCTAAAATGTCATTCTTTCAAAAGACTGGACTGCAGATTATGGTAAGATTGGGGTTTGGATCCCTGTCAGACATATTGAGGCTGGTATTTCCTAAATTATTTCCCTCTATTAATGCAACTATCTTTTATGTGTATAACCGAAACCCAAGACAAGACCTGTTGGCAGACATGTTGACATGTACATAAGTGTATAACCCAGATGGGTGATAAGATGCGATGCTAAATAAATATTATTTGTAAGAGAAGACTATTAGCAAACTGTGGTAAATAGCATGGTTCATTTTGAACATGGGACTTTAAATACAATATTAGTACAATATGATTTGTATGATGCAATTTAAATGTCTAGTCAAGGAATCCAATAGTAATCACAGTTACAACATTTCTATGTATTGTACAATCATCTAAAGGATATGTTCCATGAACAGGAGCAGTACAAGTTGGTTCATCTGGTGCTGCTAGAGTGTCTAGTTGAGGAACCCAGTAGCTACCCATGTGACGACACCCTGCCTCAGTTAATCAACATGCTGAGTGAAAGCGGAACTCTCTACAAACAGTTCCAACGCCTGCAGGAGGTGCGGTGGTTGGACCAAGCGCTTAAACCACCTTCTGGTGCTCAGGTCGACAAGGCAAGGATACCACAGCCCACCAACAAGGATAGGTGCTCAAACATAATACCAGGTACCTGCACCACACCCAAACAATTAGGTTTTAGTTAAAAGATGGAGTGCTCATAAATCAATTCATTCTGAAGGAGTTTGAACAGAAATGTGCTCTCACAGTTTTAACATTATTATTTAGTAGAGTTGGAGTGAATACACTATTTTACGAATCCGAATCGCCAATTTAGTCTCGAATCTGAATTTTGGAAAAAATTATGAATGTAGGAGGAAATATAAATATAAAAGAATAATAGAAAAAGTAACTAAATGTTAACATTTTTTCTTATAATTCATTAATTATAACATTCATACAGTCAGTTAAGTGTTAAATTACTGGTCTGGGGCCTGGTTGTATAAGTCATCCTATAATTATAATTGGTCATGAACCACCAATAACCAGTATTAGAGCTCTAAAACAAATTTAATTTGAAAAATTGAAAAACTTTTTTTGAGGACTTGAGTTACAAATCCAAGATCTTCTCAAATCCTCAAATATCCTTAAGGATTTCCGGTTTTATAAGTTATTGGAAACTACTGGCTGCAGTAGAATCTAGGTTACTAATCTACCTGCTTAAATGCCACTCGAGTTTACACCCAATATACAAAACACAATCCTATGACATCCACACTGGTGTTAGTCCCTAAATTAGGATTATTCTTTTAGAAGAATTTTCATGTAACAATACAACTTAAAAAAGTATCATGCATACTTGAGGTTTTAATTTTAAATTACCTTTTAAAACCCACACTGATGGGTATTGGGTATCTGGACTAAACGCCAAGCTCATATAATCTGATTTGCCGGTTTTGAAGAGGTTGGGGTTCGAATCCCCAACTAAGTTTTATTAAGTTTTTTTTTCTTCAAAATAGTTCTCGACCATCCCTACACAAAAATGTGGATACATTTTCTTTCAAATTCTACCTTCATCATCCTTAACCCATTAGTATATTTAAATAAAGATAGCCTGGATAGGTAGTAAGACATGGGTCAAATAAACGAATACATCTTTTTAAAAACCAAGTTCCTACAGTTTAATGTTTCCATCAATCCCCAGGTTACAATGGTCGGGTGTATCTGACACGTTATCCACTAGAAGACACTACTTCAGATTACATAAATGCAGTGAGTGTAGATGGGTTCAGAACCAAGGATCAATTCATTGTGACACAGTTCCCGCTAAAGAACACGGTGGGTGACTTCTGGAGGATGGTTCTGGAGAAGAATATTCCACTCATTGTTGTGTTAAATGAGATTGACATGAGTGATAAGGTGAGCAGTTTTTTTACAATTATTTATGTTATGTTTTATAATCTTACATAACTAAGCTAAATATCTAGTTTCATTTTCCTCTTATGCAGGTGTTAAATATTTAATTATTACTACTATCTGATTTTCATAGAAAGAGCTTTTTTTTTAAATAAATACTTTTTTTTTTGCGGCCAGCATTGATAACATTTTACTGTTTAATTTGTGTTATTTTATATGTAGGTCTATTTTTAATATCTACCAAGTGTGAAAGCTGTAGATCAAATGATCTAACATATGAATCTGGGAAAGTAGATTTAGTGACTTTTCTGTCAGATAAGGGCCCTTCTTATGAACATGCTTTAACATTATTTTTAGCTCCATAGATCATTCATAAGTTATTATATTTTATTTCCAGTCTTTATCCATGTGTGAATTCCGACCATTGGCTGATCAACCCTTGACACCGGTACCCTATTTGACAGTGCGATTGAAGCAACAGTCGCACAATGCAATATGGTCTGTGACCACATACCAGCTCACGGACACCAGTGTTACCACGGTAAGATTACGTTTTTTTTATCTAATTAAAAAGAGCCTGTTTAAAAGCTAAGATTAAAACATAATTTAAAATGTAATGATTGATTAGTGAATTCAGAACTCATCAAATGCAGCTTAGAGCAGACAGGGAAAAACCAAAACAGTAATAAACTTAAATTTGGTTTGTTTGTGCATTTTATTGTATGATAGTATTGTAATCTATGGAAGAATGAACAAGATGAATAGAAACCTTTAAAAGGGAAGAAACACAATATGGGTTTTACATTGGAAAGAATAACACACTTTACACTTTAAATTGCTGCCATTTAACAAAAAGGTAATGGCTGCCTCTTGAAGAAAATCAATCATTGCCACCCAAGTTTAATATCTCAATAAACAAGCTGACAGAGGGTTTGTTTCTAATAATAATGGTGTCTGGACTACATCAATCTGTAGCTCAGTTTTGCGGAAAGATTAGCAAGTACTAATATACCATTGCCTAGGGGACGCCAGAATGTACTGATCGTACATCCTTTCCAAGGAGGATCTTTCCATGTCCCGATGAGATGAGGGGATAATAGTGAATATATGGATGTGGGGCCAATAAAGATCTTAACCCAACTTAAGCCTAATTAACCAAACCTTGGTGACTATGGGAATTATTCCTCTTTCGAGAAAACTCCCCTGCTACCAGCCAAGAATCAAACCTGATACCTCTAAGTCAGCTGCCAGAAGCTCTGACCACTCTATCACGAGAATGTTTGTCCAACTTAATAGGATTTAAATTTGCTAATTGTTTTTTCCCATTCATTATTATTCTTGCTTGAAACGTATGCTGACACACCCTCACTTATTAATTAGTATTTTTAACTGTGTATGGTATGAAGCTGTGTGCTACATCTGCTCTGAGTGGGAGTGGGGGTGGAATAAAATATACATCCAACTGACTTGACAGCTCTTTAAATTCTCATTAACTTTGAGACTTCTTATTTTTTGATGTTTGTGTATGTGCCAGTACCATAAAGATTTCATGCAGAAACAAACTCATTCTGTCCCATACTTGACTCTTAATTTACTTTCTATACTACTCACGGATTAAAAAGTTGATTATTGCCATAGTGAAGATTAAGTATTTAACATAGTTGGCTACAAAATAGAAAGATACTTACATCACATGTCAGCATTTAAGAACCTTAATTTCCCTTCTGGAATATAATAATAATAATTAAAACTCTTTCTTGCACCGGCTTCCAAATATACAATATAATTATTATTGTATTTTTGGAAGACAGTGCAAGAAAGAGTTTTAGGAACAAGTAAAACAAACACACTATGGTTCGTATACAGAGAAATAAACCACAGTTCAGTAAGTTCACACTTTAATATGCTACCAGTCATGTAATAAGGGTAAGAAATTATCCAATTGCTATTCCATTCCCTTTACCTAAGGTAGGGCTTACCTGTGTAATTGAATGCATGAGAGACGATTCTGATGGGGGATGGAAATCTTGAGTAAACACAAACAAATTTAATCAAATAATTAATTTAATATAAATCCTGGATAGCTCAGTGGTATAGCATTGGTGCACTAAGCCAAGTATCTAGGTGTAATTTTTCAACTAATTTAAATCAAATGAATTGTGGTCTCTCCCGGCACAGATTTATCTGATTGCCAAACCTTTCCTTCACCTCTGACAAGATGTGTATTAATCACAACTTGTGAATGTGAGGAATGCCAGGCCTCTACCGTGGTTCGGATTCCACGTTAAACTGTAGGTCCTCCATTTCATTTCACAATCACCCTAACATTACACATTAGCGTAAGTGCGTATAACCCGAACGGGTAGTAAGACGCGGTGCTAATAATAATAATAATAATTGTGGTCTCCTTACGGACATTGACGTGGTTACAACGATTTGCAACTTGTGTGTTAATGTTCAAACAGTCTGACACCTTAGCTCAGTCGGTAGCGTGTCTGCCTACTGAGGTAAGTAAGAGTCCCGGGTTCAATTCCTGGCATGGATGAAAATTTATCATTGATTAACATTGATAAATTAATGGCCAGGGACTGGATATTGTGCCTGTCTTAGTCTTAAGTTAGATTTTAAGGCATATGAAGCTACAACAGGCCTAGCAAGCCGATAGTGGAAAATGTATGGCTTGAATAAAATATTGACCCAGGCCATAGGCTGGAAACAGTGATGGATATAAATAATTGTTGATGTTCATACAAACAAATCTGTCAAGATAATACAAGATTATTCATGGTCATGGTCTACAGGGATTACCCCAGCAACAGATCGTGCGGATGCTGCAACTGTCTGGATGGCAGGCCAACTGTGATCTTCCTCCTAATGTTAACACTCTCTTGCAGCTGTGGCAAGAAGTGGAAAGGCTCTACAGCGGCAAGTGGCCCATACTTGTAACTTGTCTGTAAGTATTCGCGGATTGATTTTTTAACACTGGAATAAATATTGGCACGACTCGTGTATCATAGAGCTGGAGTGTGGCAACGCGCTACAAAGTACAAGACACCTAAAGGGTAGATACACCTTTTAAGTTTTGAAACTCCTGACTCGTCCAGAATTTCCCTGTATTTTATATCCAAAGTGATAAATAAAAACATCTCACTATTTTCCATTACATCCTCGAGACAATAATTACTAAAACTATGAAAGCACTCTTTGCAAACTCAAACATTTTGAGATAAAATTAATAGTTTTCTGTAGGTGTGCTATTCAACTTTGTATCTAGAAAATTATTGCAAACACATACCACGAATTTTTAGAATTTTCACTACTTCACCCTATTAGACCAAATTCCTTGAATTTTCCACGTTTTACAAGTATGCATCCATTTGTATGGTAAAAAAAATATTAATTAGAAATTGAGTTTTATATGAAGGCTACTGTCCAGTTCCAGGGTTACATTCCTGGCATTGCAGAAAGTATATTAGTAGTTACAGTAATTGTTCAATGGGGTATTTTGTTTGTTCTAATATTAGGTTAGTTTACAAATTATGTACTGATATAATCAGTTGGTTCAGAAAGTGAATTTTAAAATAGCCTCAATACTAATAGTACAAGCTAATGATAACTCTGAACTTAATTGATCCCGCATATATAGCTGACGATTTCTGCACATCCATCATAGACGCTGCTTTAAAATATGTGTGGAGAGTGACCTTAGGCATGAGAAAACTCCTAGATAGCTCAGTGGTTTAGCAATGGCATACTGAGCCAAAGGTCCCAGGTTCGATCCCCATGTCCAGGTGTCATCCAATTTAAAAATATATATATTTGGTTTAGCATCAATGACGATTGTTAATATTTTTGAAAATAAAAGAGATTAATTTTGTCATTGAAAAATAAATCTACCATAATATTCATGACAATAATGAAACCAGAGCAAAAAAAAAATCTAATTATATTTAATAGTGCTAGTACTACAGTACTTAAATTAAGTTAATTTTATGTCTCAAAATAAACAATTTAATGAACACTGTTTTTTGAGTGAACCTTTTTTTCGAGAACTTATCTCCCCTCTCCCACAAAGGTTAGGTCAACTTGTAGAAATAAAAATACAACCAATTTGGAAAAGACTTTAATCATTATATTTTAAACTAAGCAGTTGTATTTTTTTCTATGAATTGTGACCTGTAAGCCATGCACTATTGGTGTATTAGCTGCATGAATATAAACCTAGCATATCCCTAATTTTTCCTATATTTTCAGGGATGGAACCAAGAGCTGTGGGCTGTTCTTAGCAGTGGCATTCCTTGTGGAAAAGATAAAGCTCGAACAACAGTGTGACGTCTGCCATGCCGTCCGAACAATACGACAGAATAGAGAGCAATTCATCACGACAGAGGTACTATTCATTCAAAAACAAGAGTTAGTTTGAATATTATTTTAAAATTTACAACCATCTTGAGGTTGGAAAACAATTTTAAAAGTAAGGTCTTTCAATAAGCTTAAATAAAAGCTTATTTGGTAATTCTTACAGACCTTTGGCTTGGTAATGACAAATCAAGACAAAGTGTGTGAAGTTCAAATTATTGTTGGATCATATTTTTAAATATACTGATAAAAAAATGTCGAACATACTTCCAGGCTAGTGTTAGATGTGCAGGGAAAGAAGTCGGTTGCTTAAAATGTGTACAGCAATACTATTTGACAGAAGTGTGTGACGGTCATTATTTAAATGTGAAGTGAAGCTTAAAACATGTGAAGAAAAGCCGAAGTTAAAGATAAATTTCTTCTTGTTGTCACATAACACTACTTTTAGAGAAGCTTTGAAACAAATATCAGTTTTGATTTCACTTAGAAAAAACTTCAGCTTTGACAATTACTAAGCTACATCAATAAAAATATTGACAGCTAAAATACTCAACTTATGGCCATTTATTGCCATTCTGAGCTGTTTTGTACATTAAATATACATATTCATGTGGAAAATATCTGAAGTAATTGAATTGTAAGCTGTTCTAACTTGATTTAAATATGAATAAAAAAATATTACAAACAATTATGCACAGTAAAACATTATCCAAGTGATTTTAGTGCATAAAGTTATAATATAAATCACAACAATATAAATTTTTCAAGCATAAAACTAACAAAAAGTATTCAAACTTTGATTTGCTTCAAATATATTTCATATATTAGATTCGAGTTCGCTACAAATTGAAAAAGTGGAATTTGNTATTTCTGAATTTATCCATACTTGTGTTAACCCGGACATTTAATCGCTATTCAGTGTTAAAATACTGTTTAGCAGATGTTTTAAAAATGATTATGTTGTTTAGCAGATGTTTTAAAATTGATTATATTGTTTAGCAGATGTTTTAAAAATGATTATATTGTTTAGCAGATGTTTTAAAAATGATTATGTTGAAATATGTTACATTTAGCTAGATATTTAAAATATTTTCATAATATCAAAGTTTTATTCTTCCACCAAAATGCTTCAAAGATTTAAAAGGTTATTGTGGGTGTCAAAGTCAAAGTGAAGAAGATTTTACATACTTCAACATTCCAAATTTTCGCACGTCCCTCCTATTTGAATGTATTCTTAGTCAAACGTGTTGATTGCCTAGTGTCCGAATATATTAAAAAATAAGTTTGAACCGAGTTTAGTTGAAATTTTAATCAACAGGTCTTAGTTGAGTTCAGTTTTCAAAAGATATTTCATTTATAATAACTTTATATAACATTCAGATTTTGAATAGCTTCATGAATTCATCATCAAACAGTAAAACGAGTAAGTGCTAAATGACTTATATTGAAAAATGTAAAATCACTATAAAATAATGAAATTTGATTGGGAAGGAAGTCATTCTCAAATGATAGATAGCAAAACTCAATTATTCTCAAAATTTTCGAATGTTACTGTCATTCTCCTTTGCTCCCTTTTTTTAAAAAATGTTTCTTACTACAAGAATTATGAAAAAAAAAATATTCAAAATTATGTGTAAAAAATGTGTGATAAGTCGAGAACATTGAGAGATCTGAAGAACTTGAAAGGGAAGTTTACTCATTTCCATTAAAGTATAACCCATCATCTATGACCAAATCAATGTAATAATATATCATATATTTTATATTTCAGGAGCAGTTTCAATTCCTGTATGCAGTTGCAGTCAACTACCTTGAAGCATTCCAAACATATGCCAACTTTAATTAAATGAATGAGTTGTTAGTGTATCATATGAGATGTGAATGTATTATATTCAACCCTCTTGGTTCATGGATTCGCTTGAGGGTGCAAATAAAAATGCACCTGCGCAAGTTTGACAGATGCAACGCTGGCACAGTTGAAGAGCAAATTTGCACCCACTTAAGAGAGTGCACAACTTATACATAATACCACTTCAATAAAATAAAATAGCGGCATATTATTCTAATCCCTCATAATACTTAAATAACTGCACCTTAATAATTGATTAAATTGGAATTAAAATAACCTACATCTTGAACGCACACAATTTGTTTCTATCTAGTTACAGTAAAACCTTGGATTGCGAGCATAATTCGTTTCGTAAACGTGTTCGTAATACAAAGCACTCGTATATCAAAGTGAATTTCCCCATAAGAAATAATGGAAACTCAGATGATTTGTCCCACAACCCAAAAATATTTAATTAAAAAATGATTAATATCTTTTTTATTTTCGTTATTTAAATGTAACTGTACTGTATCAAATTTATTTATTAAATTTAATGGTGGCTGGTGTGAGGTAGACGAGAGAGATGAGAGGAGGAGGTGGGTTATTGTTTAGGACGACTTTCACTGTCACTAACGGAATCACCGCTATATGTTGGCTCACAGAAATATTTTTCTTTTTGTGCGACTTTAACAAAGAACCTATCCAATGACACTGCTCGGCAGACAAAGAGTAACCGTAGTACTACTCGTATTGCAAGATATCACTCGTTTATCAAGTTAAAATTTATTGAAAATTTTTGCTCGTCTTATAAAACACTCGCAGACCAAGTTACTCGCAATCCAAGGTTTTACTGTATTTGTAATATAGTGCTAGCCTAAATCATGGTTACAATTGGAAGAGATAGCCAGCTCACTTACCTTATTGATACTGGAGCGAAAAGTGTTTAGATAGAACACTAAAAAATACATAATCACATTTTTAAGGACAAGCTTTCACTGTCACAGGTAGCTTTATCAGGTCGAAAGACTAGAATGATCCTCTTAGTTGGACTGCAGGGCTGACTGTCAACAGCTGATTGTTTTTAGATTTCAATGTAAGCAGCACTTGTATTAAATATATAGAAAAACTAAAGTATTTTATATTATTTTTGATATACAAACCAACCAATTCATTCTCCAGTAATACAACTAAAATAAATTACCCTTTAAAAGGCCACCATACGTGTGATTATGAAAACCTCTTCTAGCAACTGGAATGCAACCAGTGCCAAGCACACTACATTGTTCTTACAACAGAAATACTAAGAGAATGAATGGTCATCGACACGACACAAAAATGTAAAATAAAGATAAACTTGTAGCATCACATGCCAAAACCTAACATCTGTACTTTAATCACTACTACACCAACAAAGTGGTCAAATCCTTCAACAAAAACATCTGCTGCAACCCCTCACAGCTAAGGAAATGGGAACTGGCCCATCAATATATCACCAAATCCAGACAGGTCCCTAACCTCAACCTTAGGTAATTCCTCTCCTTCCTACCAGCACACTTATCATTTTCAATGTCAGAGCTATAATATAGAACACAATTTTAATTTTTCTATCTATTACAAGTAATGCCATCTATAAAATGAAATCACAACTAAAAAAATCAGTTGAGTCAACCTTGCAATCTAATCAAGAGAATCATTCTACTCTCTTGACCTGAAGAATCTGCCTGTGACAGTAAAAGCTTGTCCTTGAAAATGTGTTTTTAGTGTTCTATCTAAACAATTTCTACTAGAGTATCGATAAGGTGTGCTGGCTATCCCTCCTAATTTTAGCCACAATTTCAATCTAGTTAGCAATTGTTATAGAGCTATTACTAACCTTCTATAAATTGCATTTTATATTCATATAATGTTATGGTACGTCTGTCATTATTCACAAAATAATATAAAATTAAGAAAACAAATGGTGGATCATTCATTCATTTATAGATTCAAAGACCCTAAATATAATGTATATCTAGGATATTTAAAAAAAATGTTTTAATAGTGTAAAGAAAGCTTCAAGTTGATAGTATAGATAAGTCCTTTATTATGAATAATATTATTGTTCGAAAAACACCCTAAAGTACAACTACTTTAATTTCATTTTATTGCTAGATTATATGGAAAAATTTAGCAATATTTTTATTTTCTGCCATTTTAAGAATGGATTTAAAAATAATAGTGACTTTGGAAGAAAATTATTACATGGATTGGTCAAAGTGCAAATTATGACACTAATGGTGACATTTCCATAATTCTTACCATCAGTTTATTACTTGATGTATGAATATAGAAACAGAGCAATAAAATAAATAAGACGCATCTTGGGTGTAAAGTTGATCCATTTTTATATGTGCTGGAGCAGATTTGCACCCTTTGGTCCACTAGACATCTTGACCCAATGTATTTTTAAAACTAATAAACTATACAAAATGATATAAGACAAATTTCATTAAGATGGGTTTCCTTATGAGAACGATGAGAGGTGATCAACTTTTTAAAAAGCAATATAGAGTTATGAGTCCATTCCAGTAGAGTCCCGCTTGTGTAAACTGTTTGCCTCTCTGGTCATTGTCTCTTCTCAAGGGATTTACCGAGTACAATAATTGGTAGCCCTGTGTTCTCCATCAAAGCAGAGTTTTTCATAAACATATCCTCTGTTGTTGGCGAAGCCGCGGTTAAGGCACAAAGCGGATAATTGGGAGTTTACTGTAATAACACATTGCGCAATTTTACTGTGGGGCCTAAAGTAAACGATATATCAGCGATAAAAACAACCTAAAAAAACCAATAAATCCGTGATGTTCAATTATTCCTAACTTTTTTTTTGGATCACAGAGTAAAGTCAGAATAGTAAAAAATGTGAGATATTTAAAGAAAATGTGATTTACTTGATATGTAATAATCAAAATTAATTCTTCAAAAAAATAAACACCCATCTAGTGGTGGAATTCTAACAGTTCATTAAATGTGGTCTAGACCTTTATATTCCTTTCCTATTCAGCCACGAAAAAATATAGGGTTGTACTTTCAATGCTGTATACCAAAACGTACCTAAAAAAAGCAACATATTTGGGACAAGTGACTGGTGTGTAAAAGAAAGTTTTATGCATCTTTGCCCTTCAACCTTGCTTGCTCATCTATTGTGGATGTTTAGGGTTTGTTGATTTGTCTCCCAGTGATTACCTTGCTTAAGTGCAAGATTATAGGCAAAAAATCAATATGGTAGGTTCTACTACCTGTTCAGGTTATATGCAAGTATATTGTATACAAATTACACCAATAAGATAGGGATGAGAAGGGTAGAATTTATAGAGGAAGTGTACCCACATCTGCATGAAGGGAGAGTGAAAAACCACCCCCAGTAAACCTGACTAGGATATGAACCCTAGCCTAGCATGAAAGTGACACCTTAGACATGCGGACAGTGAAATAGGTAATATGGTAGTATAGATAAATGCCAGAGCTTCTTCCATAAACTCTTAAAACAAAAAGGTTGTGAAGATATTTTTTATTAAACAGCTTAAAGTTATTCTATATACATTAAGATTAAGATCAGTTTGGTTATTGTTAAAAAACAAAAATAAAACAAGGGGGAAGTTTCACAGGACAAGTGTACACAAACACTTGATTGATGACTGTAGAGATTTCTTCACATAGTCAGCTCCTGAAAATACATAATTTGACCAATTAAACATTACATATTTATAAAATAAGACAATTTAGTAATTGTGTTCTATTTGAAAGGAAGTACAGAAAAGGATTCTATCCACTAGGGGTGCGTGAAGCTTCGACTTAGCTTCAAACAAACATCAGTTTCGACTTCGCTTCTAAACAAACATCAGTTTCAACTTCGCTTCAAACCAAACTCTGGCTTCGAAAATAAAAATAATGGCAGCTAAAATACTCCATCTAAGTTCTCTTATAGCCCTTCTGAGCTTTTTTTTACATTACAAATTAATATTTATATGGAAAAAATCTGAAGAAATTGCATTGCATGTTGTGATAATAGCTTAATTTGTCAGAGTAGCATTGAAAATTAGAAACAATTGTGAAATAAAACATATTCAAAGTAATTTTAGTGTATAAAGTTATATAAAGACCACAAGATAATATTTTTTCAAGCATAAAACAACTAAAAGAAAATATTTGTACTTTGATTCGGCTTTGAGAATATTTCATATATTTGATTCAAGTTCGCTTAGAATTGAAAAAATGGACTTCGCACACCTCTACTATCCACCTTTCTTGTATCTTCTTCTAAATATATATAATACAATTACCTCATAAATTGAAAAGAGGTTTTCCCTATAGAGATATACAATATAGAAACTAGTATTTACATTTACATGAATCAAATATACAATAATTATTCTATACCCCCGCTTACCTACCTGATAAACATAATTTTTTCCCGAAAGATTTGCAAATTCACTTAGTTCCCGACTCTTTAAAACCAGTCTCCACAGAAAATAACTTTCAGCTAAATGTTTCTCCTGAATACTCAAGAGATGTCTAGTTAAGGACATGAAAGACCAATGCCATTTTCACAATACATACGTTAGTGAGGGGGATTTTATGTTATTAATTCATTGAAATCATAGATGTGGAAACAGATCTAGTGGTGATTTTCTAAGCGTGTCTTACTACCTGTTAAGATTATAAACTTATTTACTAAAGAAATTAATGTGTTAGGGATCGGCGAGGTTAAATTTAGAAGAATTGTACCTCTATTTAGCTAGATATTTGGAAGAAGCTACAGGAAAGGTGGATAGAAAACATATAAAAGGGAACAAACACAGTATGGTTTTTATAATGAAAAGAACACACAGTTCACACTTTACATTGCTGCCACTGGTAAAAGAGGTAATGGCTGCATCGCGAAGAAAATCAATTGATACTGCCCAATCCCTCGACTTAGGTCTCATACTATTGAAACTTATCAGGGAAAGTGTGAAATGCACAAGGCAACTTCCTAAAAGAGTAGGGATGGACCAGAACTACTCTTTTATTTTGGGACAGGAATGGGACAAGAAATGAGTCAAAATATTGGGACTCGGGATAGGAACGAGAAATTTTAAAATTACGCTTTAGAATAATTTTATATTAAAAATATAATGAGTTCCAAACTAATATGGTAAGACTTTTAAAAGTTATAATATTTTTAAAACCTTCTTTGGTGGCCGCATGGTCTAAGGCATCACTCTCGCAATAGATTAGACTGCCGATGACGGGAAGATTGTAGTTCGATCCTGGCCGTGTGTACTAAGGGTGGTTTATCCTAAATGGTTTCCTCTATTCAAGCAAATGTGGGTATACCTCCTCTGAATTCAATCTTTATCATTCATAACACACTAGTCACTAGTAAATAGGTGTATAACTGGAACGGATTATAAGACGTGATCCTAAAAAACATGACTAAAGGTAATAAAGATATTAAAAATAACAATAAAATAAAGAGAGCTTTGCGCATAGCATTTTTTAACAAATCAAATAGCTTATTTTATTAAATTTTGTATGGAAATTATTTTTAATAGTTAATTTCTTTTGAAAAGCATGTTTTATATTTTATTGTTTGCAGAGCGTGAAAAATACTACAAAACATAATGTTTAGCATCTCTTCAATGTGCTCTTAAAGTATGAAAATGCAAAATGTTATTTAGGTTTGAAACCTCTTAAAAGTTACTTTGGTTTATTAATACCCCTTAAATTTTCTCTCTAGGTCGGCAGTCACTGCTATAACATGAGCGCAAGCGCTTTATTTTGTTTCCTGGAGCACTATTTTTTGTTTCCCACCCGGTTTAGGGAAGGGGTCATTCCCGCCCAACTAACTGGGAATTTCAATTCCCGACCTTTTCCTGAGTGTTCAGGATCCTGTCTACCCCTATATAAGAGTTGAAAATTTAGTTAAGTGTATAGAAATTCTAAGTGAAACTTTATTCTGACTTTATGACATTATATTCTGTTGTGCATTTTTACCATTAAGTGTTAGAAGTCAACAACTCTTAGCTCATTAGGCCTTCAATTATTTAAAAAAAAAGGTTGGGTACACCTGTTCAGGACTGGGGATAAAATATGGTGCTATAATTTAATTTTTAAAAGTAGGAATAGTGGACTTTCTCAATCTCAAACCAAAATTACATTAAAACATTTATATTAAAAATATAAAATGCTCCACACACTTTAATAGCAAAAATGTAGCAATGCTAGAATAAGTGTTACTGTTCAGTCTGCCAAGGTAATTCAGCAATGAATATTTATGACTGAAATATAGCGAAACATCACCTGTGCTATCATCATCACAGTAACATCATAATAAAAAGAAATAATTGCCTAGGCCTTATGTAAGTATTTAGGAAAAAGACCGCTAGAGAGGCCAGTAAAAAGATAGGAGCAGATAACAGATGGTAAAAGTAAAATAAGAATATAAACAATTAAAGGAAGAATGGTAGTGGAAGATGGAGGCATTTTATTAAACTGACCTGACCATCGGGTGGAAATAAATCATAATAATTATGATAAACTACCTAATGGCTTAGAATGTATTAACACACTGTGGAAACATTGAATTAATGTGATGTATACATGTCTCTTTTTAAGGATGTACGAAGCTTCGACTTGATTTTGAAAAAAATTAAGGATGGGGCCTTGAATTCCTTAGAATATTTGAGATCTAACACTGCTTATTGATGCTTCAGAAACTTCTATATTTATAAGATGGACTTAACAACCAGGGCCTAGGACAGTAATTTAACAATCAACTGAATGTTATAATTAATGGATTATAAGAATGTTAATATTTAGCTACTATTTTTATTTTCTATTATTCCATTATATTTATATTTGCTCTTATGTTCATAATTATTCTGAGATACAAATTTGGATTAGAGGATAAATTGGAGATTCAGATTATTAAAATAGTGGATTTGACTCAAACCCCCCAAAAATAAAAATATTAGCTAATGGAAAAAAAAATCTGATTTTGACAATTACAATAATGAAAATATAAATATTCTATTTGTTATTTTTTTTAAAGTGCTGCATCTTACTACCAGTTCGGGTTATATGCCTATACACTAATTACAATAATGGGTTAGGGATGAGGAAGGTTGAACTTAGACAAAGCGTGCCTAAATTTGCAGGCATAGTGTGGGAAACCATTTTGGAAAAATCACCCTCAGTAAAGCTGACCCCACGATCACCCAGTCATCGGCAGTCTAGTCTAGTGCAAGAGTGATTGATGCCTTAGACCATGCAACTTCCAAAGACGATGTATGCTCAATTATTGCTATTTTTAGGTGTTACACATTACAAATTAATGTTCACATATATTTGAAAAAAAATCTTAAGTAATATAGTCAAATTTTCACTAATAGCTTGATTTATCAAATTAAAATGAAATACTACAAATAAATGTGCAGTAAATTTTTTAAAAACTGATTTCAGCGCAGAAGGTTATTTAAACAAACAAAATGTATTATTTTCAAAGCACTAAAAAACTAACCAAAAATATTAGAACTTCGCATACCCCTATTTTAAGGAAAACCTTTCACTTTTTGAGGTAGAATTTGTTATACACGGAAGAAGGTACAGGAAAGGAAGCCAAGCTGAAAGGATAGTTAGGTTAAGCCTTAATCTTCTATTCATTTTCAAAGTTATACATGATTTTAAATTGTGAGGTGTGAACATAATGAAGAGAGAAGTCAATTTATTTTCTATAAGTTGTTAAGTTGGCTTCCTGTATTGTAACATTACATTAAATCACAGTAACATTATTTAATTATAATGTGGGAATATGTGTGACTAAGGAATTATAACTCTTAAATTTCTTTTTAAAGCTGAATTTCATTTCCAAACAGCTGTCTCAAATTCCCAAGCTTGAAAGCGCTCAGTGCCATACTGACCATTATGGCATTGACAATGTCATTCTGGTTGTTCTTGAGCGCCTTGATGGCCTTCCCCCTACTGACGTTGGCCTGTGACATGACGAGGTCAACGTCCTTCTCCTCCACACCTGTCTCGTCAACATCTTCCTCCTCAGACTCCTCTTGAATGGGTGCCACCACCTGTAATACCCAAAAACAACTAATTAGACTAATCACCTGGCATAGGTGGATATTAAAGATGTAAACTCAATTGGAACCATTAGCGTTTTTTTATACATACTCGTAAAGCCCAAACAGGTAGTAAGACGTGGTGCTAAAAATAATAATTATACATGTTCATATTTCATTGGAAAATATTAAACATAATTTATTTTACTAGAATTTGAGAAAAATATTTTTATTAAGCACCAAGTCGTTACTAACTGTTTAAGTTACACGCATATGTACTAATTATGATAATGAATTAGGGATGAGTAAAGTTGAATTTTGAAGAAGTTTACACGCATTTGTACAAAGCAATAACCCAAGTACACCCAACCAAGATATAAACCCCAATCTCCCAGTCATCGGTAATCTAGTCTATTGCAAGACCATGCAGTCACCAAAGCAGGTACCAATTCATTTAAAGAGTACTTTGAACTCCCCACACAAAGATTATTCCTTATGAATAAATTAAAGCACACACACACACAAGACAAGTCACACAAATCATTGTCAAATTGCTCACAGTTTGACTGCCAGCACCATCTGCAGCTGGAGAGTCTTGAGGAGCCTTAAATTTCTCTGCCTCTCTAACCTGGGCCTGTTGGCTCAGGTCTTCAATCTGGAACAGACAAAACCGATATTCAATTACACATAAACCATTTGATACCAATGAAACTAGAGCTGTAACCATTTAGATTCTTAAATTTTAACCCCAATTTTTTTATTCTTGAATCCCCAACATTTATGATCTCAAACTCTTTTTTTGCATCCAGCCTCATTAAAAATATGTTAGTTATTTATATAGTGTATAATATTTAATTGCAAAAAGCAACTTACAAAAAAAAAACAAAAAAAAACCACTAAAAAGTGATGATGGTAAAAAGACAGACAAGAATTAAGATATCGAAAATTATGATACTAAGATTTATCTTAAATTATTTAGATATTGGCAAGACTCGAGGTTATTGAGGAACCAAATTGATTGGGGTACGCATGCAGAGGTCCACTTTTTCAATTCGAAACAAAGTCGAACCGAATATTATAAAATATTCCCAAAGCCATATTGAAGTTTGAATGTATATAAAAAGTTTAGTGTTGGTATAGAATATAACAAGTTGCTATTTTAGGTATTAAATTTATTTAAAACAATATTAAATCACAAACATTTTTAACATATTTCAAGTGAGAATAATGAATATATTATTATCAGAACATGTAATTTAATCATGCAAGAATTTGGTCACCTGAACATTAACTTGAGATTACATATTGACCAAATTTGAACTTAAGTTCATGTTTTAACTTTAAATATTTTGATTGGTGAATTGTCGAATTTGGAATTTTACTTTCGAATCAAAGTTGAAGCTGACAAATATTCAAAGCAAATTGCAAGTTTTTGAAGCTTCGCCCCCCCCCCC
>CABFWO010001804.1:110594-150004 GCA_902155825.1 Timema genevievae
AATTTGACATTCTTAACTCAAACAAAAGACATTATGTAACAGATAAGTTACTACAATATATACGAGGGTTGTCCAGAAAGTAGAACCTAATTTGATTTTTAAAAATTCAAACAAAACATTTTAATGTAATTTTTTTATTATGACATCCTAGTTTATTTTCTACCTAGTTCTCACCAAGATTTAGGCACTTGCCATATTGCGTGATGGGTTTTTGTATCCTTCACCGTAGATATCTGCCTACCATCATTACATCTAACCATTCCTTGACTGCAGCCTTCACTTCATCATTTTCAAATCATGTCCCACCTAAAAATGTCTTCAGTTGAATGAACAAGTGAAAATCATTTGGCACCAAGTCTGGAATATGCGTTGGGTGATCCAAAATAATAAAACAAAATCTTGAAGCAGTTTATGTGTCTTGCTGCAACAAGCAGGTGTGCATTATTGTGCAGGAGCGCCATACTGCTTGGCAATAAATAGGCCCTGCCGTCGGTTTTGAATGGTCCACCAGTGTTGCGCAATATGCTTATCTGCAGTGATTGTTGTGCTTAGTGTAGTAACTCAACAAGCAAGACGCCTCTTCGGTCCCTAAAAATTGTGGCAATGACTTTCCAAATGGAAAGTATTGGTTTGAATTCCCTCAGTTTTGTCAGGGATCGAGGATGGTGCCATTACAATGACTTGTGCTTAATATCAGAGGTGAAAATGGGAAACCCAAGTTTCATCCCATGACAATGTGGTCAGTAAATTTGTTACAGTCTTGCTCGTGACGTTCTAAGAACATCAGCGCATCTCCCATGTTTGTGTGTGTGTTTTGTGCTCATCAGTCTGTCAATATACGTATCACAAACCCCACACATTTTTTTTGTAGCTGAGATGACACATATTGATTCGTGAACTATTAAGTTCAGAAATTTTTATGCGAAGATCCCCAAGAGGTCCTGTTAAGTAAATTAGTCAATTTGTTGCTTCAATTCTTTGGTAATGTGATGGACACTGAGCTCGCCCATTGTCGTGAACATTAGTTCTCCCCGCATTAAACATCCAACATCAAAGTCTCACAGATGATTGATCCAATACACCCTCACCATACAATGCCGTGATTTGATGATAAATGCTATTAGGCCGGAACTTTTCTGAGTTTAAAAACTTAATAATAGATTGCACTTCAAAGTAGGCGAGATTCTAAATTTTAACACTCATTTTAAACACTCACAAAAATGGCAAAACTGATGCTATAGGCATGCAACTCAGGTGGAACAAAGCCAGCGAGTGATTTAAGTTGGGAAACCTTGGATTTAACATTGAGCTGCGGGAGTGCTGTGTGCAAACAGGTATTACTTTCTGGATGAGCCAATGTAATGATATTTTAAAATTAACACAGTGAGCCCCAGCTGGCATGATCAAATGTGCTCTTCAGACCAAATTAACTTTTTGGCCCCAATCAACTCGCAACAAAGCCCACATTCATGGGAGAAAAACAGCTAAAATAATTTATTTTTATATATTGTGATCAAAAATAGAGTCTTTTTGGTAATGTCCATTGGCCTTCCGCCCTCTGACCAGACATTCTCATACTCAGGGCTAGGAGTGGCAGACCGCCTCCCAAAAAAGAGATTATAATGGCAATAAAAGAGACTAAAAAGAGACCAAAGCGCCAAATGCTCAATATGTACAAATGTTTGCTACTCACATTTTTTCGCATCAAAATACATTTTTTTAAAAATAATCCCGAACAAAAAATGGCTAGTTGAGAACAGAAAAAAATGAAGTACACACACTGTGATATCTTACTTTCTAGCTCACCAATTTTTTTCCTGGACTCATGATTTTAAATTTTAATTTCTTGAGCAAATGAAGGAACAAAAAAGGAGAGAAAAGAGACTTATTCTGTAAAAAAAGATACTAAAAGCTAAATAAGGGACTGGATCCTAGGTCTGCCTACTGTCCACAACCAATTGGTAGTCCCCATAGGACACATTACCTTTTCAAATTATGTAATTTATTATTTTTAGCTAACATAATTTTTTTTAGTGTGATGGTGATATTTTGACATAAAATACTTTATTATTTATTTATAGATGTTCAAATTGAAAAAAAAATACAAACATGCTTTGTGTTTGAACTATTCTGCTTGTCCCATGTGTTCCACACAATAGCCCATGGCCCACATTGGTCTAGATGGAAAGTCCAATTGCAGACCTCAATACGTTAGAACTAGGGATCTGCGAGTACCAGAGCTCAAGCCTTAAATAGAAGCTTGGAATTAAACTCAACCCCTTTTTGGGCTCTGCAAATTTGAGATTGTTGTATTAGGTTATTTTTATGCTGTATTGTGGGGTTGATGGATGAAACTTTATTATTTTAATAATCATTTGATTTTTAAGATACAGTAGTTAAATTCTTAAAGTATATATTTCTTGAATTAAATCTCAGCTCGACTCTAAGGTGCTTTCTGAGAAAATCAACTCGAAAATCTTAAATTCACAGACCATTATTTAAAAAAACAAGACTTAAACTACTACTTGGTAAAAAGGGAAGAGAGGAAAATAATCCCAATTGATACATTTTAGGTTCTCGATGGGGATTAAACCCAGAACTCTTAGTTATTAAATAGACACACACCCCACTCTGACACAATGAATCAACTATAATCAACATTACCTTTGCCTCTCCAAATACAATATATGTATCTGACGCCGGGTTCTTGTATACATCAGGCTTGTTAATGACAAACAAAATATTCTTTGATTTCCTTATTGTCACTCGGCTCACACCTTGGACCTACACAAAATAATAATAGAGTTGTTAATAAGAGACGGCTCATCTACACATCTTAATTATACCAACAAATCCTGAACTCGAGTCTTAGAAAACATTATAAGCATAAAAGGTTAATTTTTCTCACATTACTATGATTTTGTTTCTCCCTTCAATTTTTATTTCGGTATCATTAATTCTATAGTTTTTATAGAAAGTATAAATAATAACCAATATTCAGTTAAATGGTATATGGCTTAGCTAGCTAAGGCGAATGGCCCTTTTCATTCAGCGTGGAATTGCAGAGCCATGGGAACAAACAGTTATCTTCAAGAATTTTTATTGTTCTGCAATTTTCTTTTCGGAGACCGTTTGTTTAAAAATAAAAGCATGTTGATTAAACTATACTTTTTATATACACACCTCGTCTATAATTTTAACAGTGATCAAATATCGATAAAATTGACATTTTTCAATAGAAAACTGCCAGCTTCATAGCAAAAAATAAGAAAATGTAACAATTAATAAACATCGGTACATTATCTTAGAAGGGGTGTTGAGAATATTAACTTAAACATTTCACTCGTTCTCGAGAAAACTGATATTTCTAAATGTAAGATTTTTCCACAAGACCTGTCCGGTTTCCGTGATCCATCTGTTCTTGTTGGCGTGGAAGGATACTTTGGTTGGTTGTGATGCCACGTCACGCCTTTCACCCTCCTGCCCACCATCCCACAAATTAGGTTTTAGAGTTACACTCAACAGGGCCAAGGGCCTGTAAGTTTGTCCTCAATTATATTGAGCTGAACCACTAGTTTTTATTTATATAAGGTATTTAGTGTGCATTTAATAAAATGACTGGCATTTCATAAACAAACTGATTACATTAGCACACATGAATTTTTATGAGCAAGAGCATTGGGCCCACCAATTTTTCAGGGAACGGTATTTTCACATACTTTCCTGTGTTCTTTTACATGACAATCAACATGGGACCAACAGCTTTACTTTCCCTCAGAAGGAAATTGTGATACCGATGTTTATAGCTCAAGAAAAATATGTCGACCATGAATGGGTTTGAACCCACAAATATCGGGTCCTGGGACCTTAAGACCAGCGAGGTCACTAAGCATAATAGCCCTAAATATTAAAGCAAGTTTCAAAAAATATATATATTGTTTTCAATACCTATTTGAAATTTTTGGAATCCTTGAATCTAAAATGTTTTTAATAATTTGAGGATTCAATAACAACATCCATAGTTATACTTTTAAACTTTAAATAACACCAAGTCGGGATCGTAGAGCTCACACCTCAATTGCACAGTTGGAACATAATACACCTGATCAAAACTATAAGTTGAGTGTAAAATTACAAGTTTTGTGTACATATTGACACACAAGCGAATTAAATATTTGCTGTCAACAATTTTTTTTTTGTATTTTTTTAAGAAAAACGATGATGATCATTGTGTGTGTATGTTCTCTGGAATGATATATCACTAAAGTGATTTGGACATGCAAGGTGCAGATGCAGGAGATTTGAATACCAAGGCCTTTGGATAGGAAGGGGCAGGGAAGGAGACCAATCAGACGTTCTGGAAGAAGTTGGTTGGACCAGATTAAATAAGTCTAAGAGAGCGGGGAAATTTGGGGAAGTTGTGGTGAGAGCAAGGGCGGACAATTGATTCTCAAAGGGTTCAAGTATAACTTAAATAATTTTAAATGATCAAGATTTTAATTTATAATATTAGTAAAAATATTGCTAGTTTATAAAAATAACTTTAATAGGCCTAGTTATGAGAATAAAAAGAGGACTTGTTTGAAAAAACACAATTTTGAATAACAAATTTGTAATTTTAATATAAAAAACATTAAACAAAAGGTCACTTTCACAATAAAAGTAGTAAATATGTACATAGGCCAAAGATATTTTAGTAGTTATTAATTTAAAAAAAATTATTTTAATACGAGTAATTAATAATCATACTAAACTTTTTAATATAATTACTTGAGAGTTTTAGTTTTAAGCTTGTCAACACTAAAACTTGAGTAGGATTTTGGAAAGACACAACTTTTAAACTGGAAAGAAACAATTTTAAAAAAAACACAAACTATTTCTTTATATGGTAAACATTGTATTATTGCTGTATTAATGATAAAAATGTCTAGTGTGATTTTTCTGAAAATTAAATATCAAATCGAGTTTAGGAAAATGTATGTATCCTGTTATGTTCAAACTATTGAATAAAGGCTCTTAATATTTTGTAATTCTTGACCGAATGCATAATTCAAGCATAGTTTCAGATTTTCCTGCCTTTCTCGATGAGTTTCCACCCTGTAATTATTTACCCACCCCCCAAATTCTCAACCTTTGCTTGTTTTTCAAGAAAGCTTAACTTGTTTTCCTACAATGCTAGAACAAATGTCACTGTTCAGTCTGCCAAGGCCATTCAGCAATGAATATTTATGAATGAAATATAGCGAAACATCACCTGTGCTATCATCATCATAGCAACATTCATTATAAACATTTTTAAATGTTATTTTTTCTAACAAATACTTCCAAACTGTGCAAACTATAATAAATTAGTGACACCGAAATTTCGCGAGATGTGTTTTTATGAATTTTTATTCAGCACATTATTTTGAATGTACTATAAATCAAAATAGAACAAAATTGAATCTTACCGAAAAATTAACTACCTGACCTTTTTGCATATAATGTTAAATTTTGTAGATTTTAATGAAAATTATCACTATGAAAAATATAAATATATATTTACTCAAAAGCAAATAATGTTATTCTTTACAATTATTTTTGTCTGAAATTTCCAAGAAAAAAAATTCTACCAACTACATTATCACAATTTTCTTCTTACCTATACCAATAAGAGTTCCCAGTCCAGAAAATATATTTCCCAAAACAAAAGCTCACTGGAAATAAGTAAACTGGCCATCATGATGGTGACATCAGACATTTCAAGATTAGGAATTATAATTATAGCCATAATTTTTCTATTCATAGGTGTGGATTAAATTTACAATTTTTAAGCCGAAGAAAATATTTATTTCAGACTTTTTATATCAAAATGCACTTTTCTTTAACAAAATCTGATAATTTTACTATATTAAATCAATGCCTCTAATAAAAAGAGAAAATTCATTTAGTAATTATGTGACATATTTATAAATGACCTCTCATACCCATAAAAATACATTTTGGCCCCTTTTACCTCTTTTCCCACAAGAATAAATCAACAGGGAACAACGTATTTGTTTAGTAGTTGTTTATTGCCCTGGCATATAAGAAAAGCTTTGTGAAAGAACTGATCATAGAAATGTTCACCCCATCAACCAGGTTACATTTAATTTTTTAAAGTGAAAGTGTAGCCCTTAACACATTTATTTTGAAAAGAGAAATCATACAGGGCAGATGTCTTGCTAATTTTGAGGGCTGTGAGGGGCGCAAGCAATCTCACAACTCAAGAGAAAAGGAACAATCGCTGTGCTGAAGTCAATCAGTGTTAGATTAATGGATTCCTTCAGACTCATGTATTCAGGACCGAGAAGTACTATAGAGATAATGAAATTACTTGTTTTTCTGCAGTCAAACAAGATGGATGTGTGACAGGCACACCAATTTGGTTTTCAGCATAAACAATATTAAGGTAACATGCTTCAGTGGCCACATGGTCTAAGGTGCTACTCTCACAGTAGACTAGACTGTAAATGACAGGGAGATCAAGGTGTGAATCTGTCAGGTATACTGAGGGTGGTTCCCCCAAAATGGTTTTCCATTCTCCCTCCATGCAAATGTGGGTACACTTCCTATAAATATAATCTTCATCATCCTTAAAACCATTAGTGTAATTAGTACATAAGCGTATAACCCGAACAAGTAGTAAGATGTGGTGACATTTTTTTCTTTTTTCAAG
Source organism: Timema genevievae (assembly GCA_902155825.1). Classification (NCBI taxonomy): domain Eukaryota; kingdom Metazoa; phylum Arthropoda; class Insecta; order Phasmatodea; family Timematidae; genus Timema; species Timema genevievae. Next base: position 117,292 of record CABFWO010001804.1, read on the forward strand.
GTAATATTTATTCTTACACGTAATAATAACCTCATCAAAAAACGTTGGTATGACCATTGGTGACCAATTACAAGGCAGTGTAATCTAATGCCCATGAATAATTAACACATAAATATCAAGAACAATCAAGGAGTATACTGAGCTTGTCAGGATCCGAACATGGGAAGTTGAGTGATAATACGCCGCAAGTGTTAAGATAGGGCCAAATTTTCAAAGGAAGAACCTTATCTTATAGTTAAAAAGTTACTGTTGACCAATGATGTTTGTATGAATGCCACTGTTCAGTCTGCCAAGGTCATTCAGCAATTAATATTTATGAATAAAATTTAGCGAAACATCACCTGTGCTATCATCATCACAGTAACATTCATTTTAAACTTGTGTTATTTTTTTAACAGATTCTTCAAAACTAAGCAAAACATAAGAACCAAGAGAACATCAATCTTGAAGGTAGAATACAAAGTGTTCACAGGGTTGCCACTAATTTATTAACATTAAAATTCCCGACAGTTCCAGGGTTTCCAGACAAAAATATAGTAATTCCAACAATGCAATATGTGGCAGGAATGAGAAGGTAGCTTAGAATAGATGCACACACATTAGCATGGAGAGAATGGGTAAAGCACCTAAGTGCACCTAACCGAGATTAAAACCTCAACCTTCCTGTCATTACATGCAACGCACGTAGTCTATGCTCTAACTCCATAATTAATGATAACCACATTTACTAAATATAAAAAAAAAATTTTAGGGCCTGGGCCTATCATGAACAAATAAATTTATTTATTACTTGTTTATTTGAAGCTTTTTTCACATATTTACACAAAATATTTATTTATAGTTTTAAATAGTGGATGGTTGAGAGGCAACGCTTTGGACTAACAAATACCGTGTGCATGTAATTTTAGAATTGAGAAACACTAAAAGAAATCTTTATTTGAGCATGTGTAAAGGGTCACTAAACTGAAAAAGAAAACTTGCAACTTTTTGTTGTGTTAAATAAACAATTTTGCTATAACGCCATAACATAGTAATTATTAATTAAAACATTGTTTTAAAAAAATAAGTTACAAATGATAAAGCACCGTTTTGTCACCATTTTGGAACTAAGAATACAAAAGATCAAATACCCGCATGCATATTACGTGTCATATTGAAGGCTGTGCAGACGCTTTCTCACAACTAGAACAATGACCACGGGACATACGCTGATGTTTACACATGCACAGATGTTCTTGGATTATGTAATGCCACAATTTAGTAATAGCCTTCACTGTGAAGTTCACAAATTACGATCGTAATTTTAATTAATTTTAAACAAAAAAACATGAATGTAAAAATAGGTTGTTAGCAAAATAGTATAACACTTTCGAAAATTTGACTTTATATTTTAAAACTCTAGTCATTTTAAAAAAATTGAGAAATTCCCTGACATTTCCAGGTCAAACCAAATTCCCTGACATGTCCCTGTTTTCCAGACAGGTGGCAGCCCTGGTTCAGCTTTATGGAACCAAAGCTTTACTCTGCTCAAGGGATGAATTGAATTTGTTTGAATTTATCTGAAAGATAATTATAATGGAAAGTCTTTTAAGTTATTGTACAAACCTATGGAACAATGCAGAATTGTAATGGATTAAGGATATAGGCCGAATTTACGTATGTGGGGGCCTCAGGGCGGCATAGTGTGGGGACCCCCATAAACCCATGTAAATTACATCATAACATGTCCGAGGAAAGGTAAAAACTAAGCAACTTTTTGATTTAACTAAAATTTAATTATAACAAAGTTAAATGAAGTAGGCTACACAAAGACTTCATAAAATAAATGGTACGGCGCACCGCACAGACTTTCTCTCTCTTTCTATAAACTCGTAAGATTTCTGAACGGAATAATGTACATTGTATCATTACCACTCCACATAAGAACACGCATAAAATAATATACAATGATATAGAATCAATGAGAAAAGAGGCGCATCTTTGTCCACCTAAGAGCATTTCAAACAGTTTAATGTCTTCCACAAGGGTCAACACTTCGTATTAAAATTTCGATTTCTGGTTAAAATTTTAACATTTTATAAGGTGTTGCAGATCTTCAAGTCATCGCATTGATATTTAATTATTCATTTATACATTTTGACCAATAAAAAATGTAAATATTGACTATTGAGTCTAAAATGGAGATAGATCATTGCTATGCAAACATTTCTCCTAAGAGATTTAAGGAAAAATAACATACTTTTTTAGATACTTATATTTAATTACTCTATGGCATTGGAGAATTATTGCGTTAAGACTTAAGTAGTATATGTTTACAACTAAAGCTCACAAAATTGTATTAATATATTTGCAAATATCTCAGAAACTGTTGCTTTTATAAAAATATATGTCAAATAAAAGTTTTTTATTTCTAATAGTCCTACAATTTTGCAATGATAAGTTGTTTAGTTTCTCAAATAGTTGTGGAGATACGGAAATTAACGCTTCTGTAATGTACCCTAAAAATCATTTTCATAGGAAAATGAAAATAGCCAGTTTATTTATAATCTTAATCAACGCCTAGATACGAATTTTAATCAAAATCGTTTGAGCAGATTTTGAGAAAACCAAATTTTTCTCTTTTCGCCCTTCAGTAAACTACCCTTAATTTTAAGTTTTTATAGACACACAGACAGACGGCATTGCAAAGACTATTTTTTAGGGTTCGGGGGGTCATGAGACGTCGACATCCATCAACATTTCAGGTTAGTTTTTTTTACGGTCGCAATACTTAAACTTTAATGTCCAAAAAGTTAAAAAAATTCATATAATTGCGTATAGATTGAAAGTTATTGATTTTATAAAAATATGTTTCGGATAAAATATCTGTATTATAAATATATATACATATTTGTAATGCTAAGTAATTTCATATCTCAAATAGTTTCGGAGCTATTATAAAAAATGTTAATTTACGCATCAGACCGGAGCCCTTAAAGCCATTTTGCCGAAATATTGAGAGTAGCCATTTTGTTTGGAATATTTATTAATGTTCATAAATGAAATTTAATCAAAATCGTTAGAGCCGATTTTGAGAAAATCGACTTTTTCTCTTTTTTCCCTTCAGTAAACTACCCTTAATTTTAGGGGTAGATATCCAATTCCAAAAACCCCTCGGGGCAACCCTATGAAAACCCTAGATATCAAGTTTCAGCTCAATCGGTAAAATAGTTTAGGCTCTAGTTGGAGGTACAGACAGACAGACAGACAGACAGACAGACATTCAAAAACCACTTTTTCGGATTCAGGAAGTCATGAAACGTCAAAATTCATCAAAATCTCGAGTTCGATTTTTTTGACGATCACCATACTTTCTCTACCTGTAAGATAGAGAGAAAGTAAAAAGATCGAACGAGAACAGTCTAGTTTACAGGTGCTAGGCAGATTGTTATGTTGATCCAGTGCGTGTCAGTAAAACTTCTCGATTTTGCATGATAAATGACTTTTATTACTAATGATACGCTTAGCGCACATACATATATATTTCTGGTCTTATCAATTAGATTAGGTTGTTAGTAGCAAGAAAGGCCTGTATAACCCGAACGGGTAGTAGTACGTAGTGCTAAAAATAAAAGAAATCTATTGCATAGGGATGGGCCCTCGAATCCTTAAGAATATTCAAGATTCAAATCCTTAAAAAAAATTTTATCTTTCAATTTTCAAAGTGAAATTTGTTATAGAGCTCTAATAATACTGCTAATGGTGGTTCGGAACCATTATAATGATGGTTCGGAACCATTATAATGATGGGATGAACTTAACAACAAGCCCCTAGAACAGTAATTTAGCACTTAACTGAATGTTATGAAAGGAATATAAGAAATAATGTTAACATTTAGTTACTATTTGTAGTCTATTTTCTATTATATTTATATTTCCTCTTATGTTCATAATTATTCCAAGATTCAAATTTGGGATTTGATGGTAAATTGGAGATTCGAATTTGTAAAATAGGAGATGTGACCCAACTCTACAAAATGCAGCTTTCATTACTCAATGGGTTCTGATTAACTAAAGCTGAAAATAGTTGAGATATCCTTCAAATCCTGAAGAAGATAACATAGCCTATTTATGGGTTATAAAAACAATTCAAATATTTAAAAAAATATTTTGTTTTAGAGCTATTATTCTGCTATCTAGCCCAAAATAATAAGATGAACTTCATAACCAGACCCCAGTAAATGTAACCAAGTCTACCTACCGTAACTGAATACAGTATCAATGTTAAGGCCTATTTGCCAAAAGAAAATGGTTTTTTGACATTTAGTCACAATTTTTATTTAGGTGAAATTATGAGATGGATTAAAAAAATTGAATTTTGCCCATTTCTATATTAACTATCACAACCTATGACATTTTTTAAAAGTCAACAACCACTTTAGAGGTTGCATGGTTTAAGGCACCATTCTTGATATAGGCTGGAATGCCGTAGATGGATAAATTAGTTTGAATCCCAGATCGGATATACTTAGTGTTTATTCCCATTGAATGGTTTCACACTCTCCCTCCACACATTGTGATACCCAATTTTTTTTTTAAATTCCCTCTTTCCCATCCCTTAAATATTAGCATAATTAATATATTTATTAATAATGCTAACATTGTTTCTGCCTGTGTGTGGAGATAGAGTTGGAAACCATTAGGGGAAAAAACACGGGTAGTGACGTGGTGGGAAAAAAAACGTTTTTACTGATTTTTTTCTATAAAAATTAGAAGCCACACACTATTCATATATATACTTCTAGAAAATTAGGCAGCTTTTTGTTTTTTATAACTTTGAAAATGATAGGCCTAGGCCTTTTACTGTATGAACAAGATTGTTCAAAAGAACTTAAAAACAATAAAATTAATGAATGTATGTCACACATTTGACTAACACCTACAATCTTCAGACCAACACTAGAATAAATGTTACTGTTCAGTCTGCCAAGGTCATTCAGCAATACTTATTTATGAATGAAATATAGCGAAACATCACCTGTTCTATCATCATCACAGTAACATTTATTATAAACCAAGTTTGCGAGGACATCAACTCACTGGTTTGAGTCCTAGTTTGGACATTATCTTGCGCGCTTTCTTTTCCCCTCGCGACTGCTTGGCCTTGCTGACCATGTCTATTGGTAAGCCTGCGGCTGCGGCACCAGGGTAGATTCCACCTGACTGTCCCGTCCCCGGTTCCTCCAAATCTGGAATTGTATCATCAGAATCCGACTCCGTGCCAGACCCTGCCGCTGATCCATCTTTGCGTGGCTCGGTCATTGACGCTGTTGCCTTGTCCAGTTCAGTCAACTCTGGCATCGTGAAAAAAGACCTAGCTGATTAAAAAAAAGGTTTTGTCAATGTAGACTAGAAGTTTTAAATAAGCTTATTAACAAAAATTCTACTACATAAAAGTGTAAAACATTGGTTATAAAGCAGTTTAATATAAGAAAAATAAGCGTTTTTTTTTAAATTGGAATATGTTCCTTGTCATTTCAAGAAAATAATTTTTTTCTAGTTCAATATGTTTTTTAATTTAATGTGACCTAGCACTTATTTTCTGGTGGAAAGGGAAATCTACATTTCACTATATTTTATTTTTTGCCAAGCCAGGAATCAAACCCAGGACCTTTTGTTCAATAGACAGACATGCTACCAACTGAACTAAGGTGTCAGACGAGTATAAACCAAGCTGGTATTTAATAACAACCAGTTTGTTTTTTATTCCACTACCACGGGCCAGGTTAAGACCATAGTTTATTATTTTCATTTTTTAAAGTCTGCCAAAAACATCACTTCGCTAACATTGCTTGGTGACGAAAATGGTCTCATCACCTTGCTAAAGTCAGTTAGGTGAAGAAACTAATGATAGTCATGTAGCTCACATTAGTAAAGTGAAATTTTCAATGTAAATGCCGTTTTCCCAAACATCACTTTGCTAACGCCTGCATCACTTCACTAACAACAATAAAATCACTTAAGTATCATTAAAAATCCTAGTAAAATTTTTTTTTATTAACATTTGAGCTATTAAAAACAAATAAAAAATGAGAAATGTATAACTTAATTTTCTTTGGATTTTGGATTCTTCACTTACAAAATCCTAATCCCAATAAATTAAGAGAATGTATAATTTTGTTTATATTACTGTTAGAAATAATATGGTAGCCTATACTTAGTAAAAATACAAATTTTATTTGGATTTTAGAGATTATAAAATATTTTTGTGCAGCTGAAACAGCGTTAGCAAAGTGATGCCACTTTGGTAAAACTAAAAAACAACAAGAAAATGGCAAAATCAAGCTCTGCTGGTATTATTACTTAATTCTTTAATACATTTAGTGTAATCAGGCAATAAATAAATACTTTTACAGAATTTTTATTTTTGGATTTCCTATTTGTCCCTCAAATTGAGAATGACCCATATAGTGTACCCTGTAATCTAATTCATGTGCATGTGCATAACAATGACTCAACTATGGCTAAAGACATGTGGTAAAGGGGTGTAGAAACAATAAGAAAATCACATGTTAACTTTTAGAATTAAAACTAGTATGTTCAACTGTGAAAAAGAGATTAGTAGTGAGTAATAACTAGAAGAAAAATGTTATTTTGAGTATTATAAAAGTTTTTTTATTTGTGTGAATACATGTGAAAATTCCAGTATAGGATAAAATTCCCTGGCTTAATTCCAAATCGTTGGACACCATGTTATAGTTCAAATTTCATTTGGAGTTATTTCAGCGCTAAGAAAATGGTTCTATACTATGGCCAATGCTAGTTGAAGAGGTGGTAGTTATAAATTACAATTTTTTTTTAAATCCTGTGTGTTGTGCTAACTTAGCAACACTAAGCTTCACATTGCAAACAATACAAAATAGTTATGCATTATTATTTGCCCAGAAATCAATTTGGTACCCTATGTTGTAAATACTTTGAATTAGGTTCACATAATTTATAGTTACTATATTACCCTACTCAATATCAAAACTAAATCCTAATTATTTATAGACTATAGATTTTGACTTACCACATTTCAATTGGTTTATTAGATTGTTTACTTGTACCTAATAACGAAGAAATTGGCAATGTAGGTCTATGAAAACATTCAAACATTATTATCGATTCATATTAAGTTGAGACCTGATGTAAACAAAGCCATGTGGAAGTCTTATGCTATGGTTTGCTACTGAACGGACTATAACGGTATCCTTCCACTATATAATCCTTCCTATGTTTTAAAATAACATTAAAAATTATTGTTTAGCTAAAATTATCCCTTCATTTGATTTATAAATTATAGTTTAAGCTTTGCAAGCACTATGGAAGACCAACAAACTACTGACTCAGCATTGAAGGACCCCGTGGTAATACAGTCCTTATCACATGTTAACGTAAAGTCTGCTACGGTCAGTCGACAATTCGTCTCGGCACTGTTAAGTGACTGTTGTGAGTGCTTCCCGTCTATTAATGGCGTTTTCCGAGTCTGGCCCAAGTTCTGTTCAACTTAAAGACAGGAAAAGCTCAAAAAAGAGTAGAAAAGTTTCTGGGTTTTATTTGTTTTTGATAAATTTGAACGGCTTAACAGATGTTAAATGTATGGTTAAAAATACTGGAGACGACAGTGACAGCACCAAGGAAGATAAGCAAGAGAACTCCAGTTTTAGTGAGATTGAACCTTTATCAGACAGTGATAGTATTTTAGTATAATATTATATAAATAAAAATTTAAAAGCATTAAGAAATACAAAAATTCATTGTGACCTACCTACTATGCTTTAGTATTGATTATTCATGGCTGCACCTGTTTAAAATATTGCACTGATGTTCCACCAATCATGTAGGTCCTTCGCATAGTGATATGGGAATGTTTGTTTACACAGGTTAGGATGAATCAATAATAGTACTGTAGAATGTTAATGACCTATAGCTGGTGCTAGTACTAGTTAATGGTTGCACCCTTTGCAAGTGCTGGTTTGTTTTTGCTGTCATAAGCCCTTTTTCTAAAAGGTGGAAGGGTAATGTACCCTTTCGTTTACTACTAAGGTTCAAGCTAACTCATCCTAATTAGGGCCTGTAACTCAATCTTATAATATAAACAAAGTATAGGTCAGGCTAGTTTGTGTTATATTATTATAAGTCTATATGCTAGTTTATTACTTTTCCTTCAAAGGTGATACATGTATTGTTGAGCAGCATGGCGTGAAGGTGTATAAGGTATTTTATTGCTCACACAAGTTGAGTAACCTGTGCCTAATCCATAAAAACAATAACACCTTATATTCATAATTCCTGTACCAATATGTTATTGTAATGATCAATTTTTTTTTTTTTTACTTTGTAGTGAATGCACCAATCTTTCAAAAAAAGCTATCAGCTCCACTCATGTGTTTGATATTTTCTGATCAGTTTGTAGGTTTTCATTTGTTAAAATACACACTTGAACGGCTGCTCATCGTAATGTGTTAGTAATTTAAATAAAAACTGTGATCGTGTCCAACCTGCTTTCAGCATGTAGATTTAAGAAAAAATAATAATAAAGGAGAGAACATAGTTTCACTCATATATTTAAAAAATAAATTAATATTATAGAGTATCATATGTTACTAGTAGAAATTAAAAAAAAAAATTATTTGTCCAAACAGATTAAGTCCCTGCCTAAGCCTAATCATAATTTTAGGTAAAAGGAGTCTGATAATCACACTTAATGAGCAATAAAAGCTTTTCATTCCATAAAAAAAGTATTTCGAAAATCATTAGCAGTATAAGAATTACTATCATTTATTAAGGACATAATTAAACAAATATTTATTATAATAAACATGAAGATGTTAGAAATAATAGCAGATTACAAATATATAATATTTTTACAAACCTTAATTTTCACAAACTAAGAAAAGAAAACCGCCTGATAACGCGATCTACGAGAACTAGGCTTGCCAACCAAAGGTATATTTTTGTATACATATTCTCTTTACACATAAAATATTTATTTCATGGGTGAGCCATTATCAATTGTATAAATCTTAAGCGCTAGTATAGCTATTTCTCCTTTAATGATAGCCATTTAAATTCGTAAATTTAAATTATTAAAACATTAAAACTTTAAATAAAACCGTCGACATTTTAGGTAGAGAATTTGAAAATATAGCTGGAAAAAATGTTTTTGGCTTTTATAAAAATGGCCTACTCTCAGATGACATGACATGAGATTAAATTGCTTTTATTTTGCTAAGGTTTGATGTGGCTTAATGAAATGTTGGCAAATTATTATTACGCTATAAAGTAGTATGGACTTTTTATGCATAAGTTGGATAAATTTGCAAACATAAAAGTGAATATTGAGAAGCTTTGTGAAAGAACTAAAAAGTAAAATTTGGGACCTTTTTAAAAATAGATACAAGGATACATAGACTACATACATACATTTATACTCAATCTAGCCTTCCCCTTACATACATGCTGTGCAAATAGATAAAAAAAACCCAACTAAGTACGTAATCCATTCTCACTAACTTTTTCCACAATTCCCTGTCCTTGCGTACTCCATTTGTTTCAACAACATCCATATACCGAGCTATATATTTTCTTTTATTTAATTTATTTATTTAATCACGCCCTACACGGCCTAAGTCTTTCTTGTGATTTACACGCTCTTCCATCATATTGTGACAGGGAAGTGCGACTGACCTGGGGGTCGTGGGCCATTCACATGTCACCGTGTGAGCCCTGAGCTATTTTAAGGATATTGGGGTACGTTGCTGACTAAACAAGACTGAAAAGGCACATGGAATTTTCAAGTTTTCTATTATTAAAAATAAACCAAAACATACATTAACCAAGCCACAATTATCCAGGTCTTTATTAAATAAAAAAAAAGTTGTAATCAATCATGTAAATTAATAAGCTAATATGAACACATAACATAGAATTAATTAAAATAAATAAACAAATTAATAACTATAAAACATATTATAACTATTCAAATATTTAAAATAGCCATAAAAATACTCATTATCAACACAGTTCATAATAACAATCAATGTCTACGTCAACCATATAGTTCACTTAAGTCGCCCCTTGTCCCTCCCTGCGCACAACATACTCCGTTGACCCGCGTTACATGAATGATGGATTTGATGGTTCACTCCCGGGTACGCTGACCCACTCACTGGAAATGTGAGCCCCCTCCTGGACACACTAGCACATTCCTAGATGCGCTGGTCCACTCATTTCACTATCCACAACTCAGATTAGGGGTCCTCTGGCTATCACCAATTGTGTATATAGGGTTCAAAGTTAAGAGTCTGGAATCCTCCATTTCTAGAATACTGGCTTAAAATAAAATGAACCCAGACTCTTTCAGACATGTCGCTTTTCTTTAAATTACGCTCCCCCCCTGTCTCCTCTAGCCCCCCTGACAATAACACTGACTGCACACTTGCTAAATAAAGATTCCTGACAATATTTGCTTCAAATTTGGGAGAGTGTTATATTCGCTATCGCTTACAATTCTTTAACAGTTTAGCTGCCGTGAGGGTTAGTTATAAAGATAAAAAGTAAGGGAGAAAAAATTTGGGGCATAAATATAAATATTTTTTAATCTATGAGCAACATAATTAACACAACTATTAGAGTTTTAGCTATTGAATTTTTGAACACAATCTTGAGACTCGTTATTTAAATGATAAAATCCCTCCGTAAAAAAAAATTGATGGTGTGCCTTGACAATTTTAGAACCTTGTTCAGTGTGCCGTGAATTGAAAAAAGGTTGGGTCAAGGAGACCGTATGGTTTTTAGAATTTAAAGGTAAGAAAATAAACCTTTTTTTGACCATTCTATCAAGTATTAGCAGTTTTATACGAACAACAAAAACAGAATTTAATTTTTCTAACTTATATTTAATCTTTAATCTATAAAATTGGGTCACCTCCTTGTTCATATTGGTCTGAAATATTAGGCTATAAACAAACACAACTTGAAAGTTTAACTATAACAAACTTTTAATGTGTTACGTTTTTGAGTGGACATTAACTTTATTCAATTTGAAATAAATTTGATTTTACCCGGGTTTTAGAAAAATTTAATGATTTCAAGCAAATTTAACAATTTATACAATTATATTATTATTATTATTATTATTATTATTATTATTATTATTAGCACCGCGTCTTACTACCCGTTCGGGTTATCCGCACTTACGCTAATGTGCAATGGTAGGGTGATTGTGAGATGAAATGGAGGACCTACAGTTTAACGTGGAATCCGAACCACGGTGGAGGCCTGGCATTCCTCACATTCACAAGTTGTGATTAATACACATCTTGTCAGAGGTGAAGGAAGGGTTTGGCAATCAGATAAATCTGTGCCGGGACCGAGGATTGAACCCCGGACCCTCAGCACAGAAGTCTGACACCTTACCCCTAGACCACCAGGTCACCTTATACAATTTTAAAATATAGATGCTACCTAGTGGCTTTTCAATTCCGTTTAAAATAGGCTACATCTATATATTGCCCAAAACTTAAAGACAAGTGTATATTTCCTCATTTAAAAATATAGTGGTTATTTTCATTATATTGGTAAAGGTAAACTTAACCTTTATTTAATAATATATTGATATTATCTTATTAAAAGTAAATCAATCATTTAAATAGGCCCTATATATTTAGATTAACTACCAATACAAATCTGTAAATATATTTTTTATTCAAATTAGTGATTTTCTATCCACGCAAATCAAAAGAATAAATATTTGCACACAAAAATAAAACAATATAAGAATAATTTAGGAAGTGGTTGATCTATTTAAGAAAATGTATTATTTATATACTTTAAAAGCGGGATTGAGCATGACCACAAAAAAATTAATATATTTAGCAATTTAAGAACATCCCTTTGAGTGTCTAAAAGGAAGACGTGTTGAAAAAATGTAAAGTTTTTCTTGGAGATTTAGTTAAACACTAACATAGTTTTTGCATGTATTGCTTTAACTTAAAAATACTTTTTTTAAGACTAAATAAAAAAAAGCTATGATTTTGAATGAGATTCTCTGCTTGTAAAATAATTTGAAAACATTTGGTTTCCGAAGCCATCCTCCAATGCGACTGCAGAGTCTTCCTGTTATGTACAGAAAGAGGTTTCTCCCTGGTTGACTTCTTCAGCAGAGAAGAAACCACCCACTTATCTGAACCACCACTCTAAGTAGTCATCTTTGGAAATCAACTCTTTTCGTAACTTGGCGTTTTATGGCTGGTTGACAACATCTCCGTGATGACTTGACCTATCAAAAAGTTGCGGGTTTATGAATATAGTAATTTCTTTAAGACTAGTCCTCGAATAGCGTTTTAATGTCATAATAATGTCTAGATCTTCGGGTAACTGGATTGCATTTCATTTTAACGTGTTGGCTAATTTGTTAACTTGAACTGCCTGGATAACTGTTGGTGTTCGTGTGTGGTGGATTGTTGCTAAGATGTTCGTGGTCAACTCCTGCCGCGCAATGTCCGTCACGGTCATTTTCTGCCCTGCATCACACAACATCATAACCTATCTTTGAATTAATCTCGTTTTAATAAATAGCACATAAACCGACATGGATCAAAACCCGATAAATTTTATTTGGCAAGACAAAGCTCTACCATGTATGTAGATCAATGAAGGTTACTTAAAATAATGTGATATCAATTATTTGATTAAAGTAGCTCGTAAATAAATGCTGATTCAGAAACCCTCTTTAAGACACTTTTTCAAATTAATAAAAAAATGTTTGTTATATAAGTGTACACTATGATTTACTTACTCTATGGCATTAAGAACTAGTAACAATGTTACAGAAAAATTGAGAAAGAAAAATATTTCTGTCCACCAAAGAACATAAGATTCAAATTAATTTTCCAACACCTGAATTAAAAAGTATTTATATTTGATTATAGCTCAGAAATAACTGGTTTTATAAAAAAATATTTCAAATAAAAGATTTTTATTTTTAATAGTACTACAACTTTACAATGATAAGTTATTTTGTACTTCAAATAGTTGAGGAGAAATGATAAAAATTGGAAAATTTCCCTCGTGTAAAATATCCTCAAATTCATTTTCATGAGTAAATAAGAACTGCCATCTTGTTTATAATGATTAACAGTGTCTATATGATATAAAAGATAAACAAAATCATTAGAGCAAATTTCTAGAAAAACAATGTTTTATCTTTATGCCATTCAATAAACTACTACCAAGTTTTACCCCAATCGTTGAAATAGTTTCGGCTCTAGCCCGAGATACAGAGGGACAAACGGCATTGTGAAAACTACTTTTTTTTTTCAGGGGGTCATGAAACGTCGACATTAATTATCAAAATCTCAAGTTCGATTTTTTTTTTTGACGATCACAATACTTTTTCTCCAAGGTGTCGAGAGAACGTAATAATCTAAAAAATGTAAAGATCAGATTAGCCCTTTTAATAGTACAAAGTCAAAATGAAGTGTTCCTACTTGCTAGAAATCGTTAGTTTTTTTTTAGCTCGGAACATTTTTAAGCCAGAAAAGAAGACGATATAATATAAACCGGAGGATGGGTCCTTGAAGTTGTATTTTTATGTATTGTACATCAGTTAGAACAAAATTAATTATTGGGCTAGCATCAGCTATGTAAGGTACACAAGTGTTCGAGAATAATTAAAAGTCTAGTCAATTAAAACTACCGTAAAAGTAGTATGTGTGTTTGCTACTAGATTTGACCAGTTTTATTCATTGGCGGCCAGCACGTTGAACCCTAGCTTTCAGAGGGAAGGCGCGGTCACTATTTTCTTTACTCAAGATCACGCCGAAAAAATATTCCAGAAACTGCAGGCTCTTGTATTGTTTTTAAACTCTCATATACCTTAGTAGGAGATAGAATCGTAAATTTTTTACCTCGATATTATGGTAAATATTTACGTTTTATGTGGCTTAGAAAAAAAAAAGTGGATTTTTCGACCCCGTTTGACTGTCCCTTGGCCTAGATCCGAAACGGTTCACTGGATCTAGTTCAAACTTGATATTTAAATGATAAGTGGCTATGGCTAAAACTTTTTATTTTTATTTTGACCTTAGCACTTAAATTAAGGGTATTTTAGTAGTGAATGATTTTTTTTTAATTTCAAATTTTTCAAAAAACATTCTAAGGTTTTGTTTAAAATAAATATCTAGGGAGTGTTTGACATAAAAAATAACAGTGTAAATGTACTTTTTTTGGGTTAGAAATTCTTTTAAGGGTAACTAGTTAGCTAACGAGTTATTTTTGAAAATGACAACTATTTTGTTTGAAATGTATATTTGGGAAGTGTTTGACGTTACTACATGCGGAACTGGACATGCACTCAACCCATCAGCTGTCTAGTGCTGCCCTCACCACCTGGTAGAAAGAACATGCACTAGGGAAGTTCAGAAAGTGCGGTGGTTTCCCGTTGTCTACTGTATTGCGGATGAGCCTACCAATTTTTCAAGAAAGGTATTTTCATATAACTTCTAAGGTTATTTTATATGCCATATTTGACAAAAAGGGACCAATGGGCTTACTTCCCCTCCGTAGGAAGTAGTGCTACGGATTTGTTTGTATCACCCGCCTCGGTGGCGTAGTTGGCTAACGCGCTAGTCGTGTTGAGCTCGACTGCCGAGGACAGGGAGATCGAGGTTTGAATATCGGTCGGGTGAACTGGGGGGGTTTCCTAAACGGTTTTCCACTCTCCCTCCACGCAAATGCGGGTTCATTTCCTCTAAATTCAACCTTCCCAATTCCTAATCCATTAGCTTAAACTTAAGCGTATAGCCCGAACGGATAGTAAGACGCGGTGCTAAATAATAATAATAATAAAATAATAATGTTTGTATCATTCAAAAATAGATCCCTTGACCTTGTCTATGTTTGAACCCACGAACATCGAGTCCTGAGGCGAGCACTTTACCCCAAAACCACCGAGGCTAATATAGTTAGAGTAGACCTTCGTTTCTTCCAAACTAATCTGGACTAAAGCTTGTGTTTACTAGCGAAAATTCGTATTAAGCAGGAAAATATTGAAAAATCAGTGGGGAGACAGTTTATTTTCACAAATCTTAAATTTCAGTTGAATGAGTTTAATAAGATCTACATTCGTTTACAGAAAAAATACATTTTTTAACTACAATAATAAGCATTTATTATTGCTGTTTTATACAATTCCATTTGACTTGGTTTGGGTTTTTATCCCATTTTCTGAAAATGTTGTTTGGACTATCCGGAATTTTGGACTACCGAGGCTTGTTCTAACAGTGTTTGACTGTATATCAAAATGTCTTTTACTTCCTCGTGTTTTACACCCTCCCCTTACATAGGCCTAACCCTTAAATAGTGTAAGTAAAGTATTGGTTTAAAGTGTAATAATAATAATAATAATAATAATAATAATAATAATAATAATAATAATAATAATAATAATAATAATAATAATAATAATAAAAAGATATGGAGAAGGACTGCTCACGAGTTATACTATGGGACTGGCAGATTTAGGCTGATCTTATTCTCTACAGCTGAAAGGTTGTATGAATAGAATTAGATATTTATACTGTTGAGGGGGTCATATAAATCTGGTGTAGCTAAATTTTGAACGTGAGACTATTAAAAAAAAGGACGCAATAAACTATTATTACAATTAGAAACAAACTTTAAATATTTTTACTGATATCCAATTTAATAATAAATTTCAAGAGAGACCACAAGAACAACTTCAATTAACTTCTGGAGGCATCAAATTTTCAAAAAAAGGTTCATTGGAGGGCCACCCCACATAGCTTCTAGAAGCATCTATCTTTTTAAAATAAGCCTATCAGGTGAAGACCAATTCAAATAACTTCTAGAGACATAATTTAAAAACAAAATAATTTGGGGAAGGGCCACTCCAAATAACTTTTAGGGCCATCCATTTTCCAAAAAAGTGGTCTTTGGAGCCATCTTAGGCTTGGGGGTGCCACAAATACCCGTCGATTTATCTAATTGAACCCCTTACACAAGTAATCTTCCACTTATACTGGAAATAGTTGTGCCAATTTTGACATATGTGAAATAAATAGGCCCACTGTGTAATATTCTGTCAATGTTGGCAGCTTACCTATTAAAGGGCGGAAATCTTGTATGCCACTCTGCCATGATAAATATAACTAATGTATACGGTTTTCAATAGAATGCGCCGTGTTCGCTCTCGACACAAGGATTGGAGTGTTACTGGTAGAATGGTATTTCTGTGGAAATAAAAAATAAGGAAAGAGAGAGAATTGTGTGATGAAATTGAACAGTGAAATTCAGTTCCCGTTCAATTATATTGTGTAGTGATGTGAAGGGTGGGGTTGTAGCACGTGCGGTATTGGATCCGGGGTAAATTGCGGGTAAGTAATGTGACTCCGGCACTCTACTACCCCCGCCGAGCCTTGACATCGCCGATACCGAGCAGTCGCACTAGGATAACAGCGGCACAAAGCTCGGTATCCTTATCAAGAATTTAAAGGTGTTTTTTTTTCAAACATGGTTTGTAAAGATTTTTATTTTTTACTTTCTCTCGATACCTCGGAGAGAAAGTATTGTGATCGTCAACAAATTCGAACTCTAAAGATTTTGATAAATGTCGATTTTTCATGACCCCCTGAAACCAAAAAAGTTACTCTCGCAATTCCATCTGTTTGTCTGTACCTCGAGCTAGAGCCGGAACTATTTTACCAATTGGGCTCAAACTTGGTATCTGGGGTTATAATAAGGTCCCTTCAAGGGATATTTGGAATTAGATATCCAACCTTATATTTAAGGGAAGTTTACTGAAGGGCAAAAAGAAAACAAATCGATTTTCTCAATATTCTCTTTAATCATTTTTATAAAATTTTATATTTAGAAATTGTTTTTTAATTATTATTATTAACAAGATGGCAATTCTCATTTTTTCATGAAAATGAATTTGAGGTTAATTTAAAAAAGGGAAATTTTCTAATTTTCATTATTTATCCGCAACTATTTGGAAAATAAATAACTTATCTTTCTAAAATTATAGTGCTATTAAATATAAAAATCTTTTATTTAAAATATATTTTATAGCACCAATAGTTTCTGGGCTCTAATCAAATATATTATATACTTTTTAGTTCAGGTCTTTTAAAATGAATTTGACCCTTATGCTCTTTGGGGGACAAAGAAAATGTTTCTCTTTTCTCAATTTTTCTGTAACAGTGTTCTTAGTTCCTAATCCCATAGAGTAAGTAACAGTGTATATTATTTCATTTGTGATCTTTGGTGTAGTGTTTTTTTGTTTTTTTTATTTATCTACCACCACGTCTTACTACCCGTTCGGATTATACGCTTAAGTACTAATTACGCTAATGGGCTAGGAATTGGGAAGGTTTTTAATTTAATTTAATTTTAGCACAGCGTCTTACAACCCCTCCGGGTTATACGTTTAAGTACTAATTACTCTAATGGATTAGGAATTGGGAAGGTTAAATTAGAGGAAGTGAACCCGCATTTGCGTGGAGGGAGAGTGGAAAACCAGTTAAGAAAAACCACCCCCAGTTCACCCGACCGAGATTCGAACCTCGATCTCCCCATCCTTGGCAGTCGAGCTCAACACGACTAGCGCGTTAGCCAACTACGCCACCAAGGCGGGTAATTGGGAAGGTTGAATTTAGAGGAATTGGACCCGCATTTGCGTGGAGGAAGAGTGGAAAACCATTTAGGAAAAACTACCCCCAGTTCACCCAACCGATATTAGAACCTCGATCTCCCCGTCCTCGGCAATCTAGCTCAACATGAAGCTAGTGCGTTAGCTAACTACGCCACCAAGGCGGGTTAATGTTTTTACAACTACAGTAGCTCCATGACTTCTTTGGTGCTGACTGACAGTTCACAGCTGACAGCTGACGGCTTTGAAAAGTTACCAGACCAAATTATGTATCCCTACGCTGAACCATATGATTTACAAAAACATGTGTTTAAAGGCTGTAACTTCTGACAGTCAAAATTTAGGTATATACCTAAATGTTGAGTGTCAGAAGTCAGCTGTGAGCTGTCAGTCAGCACCAAAGAAGTCGTGGAGCTACTGTATGTATAGACGTATTATTTAGTTTCACAAATCTTACAAGCTTTTAGTAAAATGTCTCTCTTTGATAAAAACGAAAGAAAGTTTGTGCGGTGCACCATAGGCCTACCAGTTATTTTATCGCGGAACGGTTTGCACTATCCGTATTAATAAACTTAAAAAGTCAAGCTCGTCTGATCTGTCGGTGACGTGGAGTGCACGTTTCGAATCTTTGGTGGCTGTACTGAGAATGTTTTTCCTAAATGGTTGCCCACTTTACTTTCCTCGCCTATATTCGATTAGTGTAGCCAGGTGTGTATACCTATATTATAAATACGGCCATTAGAACTGATTGTTATTCGTATATTAGGAGATTGGTTTACTCCTGAAACTAGACTATAAATACGGACCTTAGAACCCTTCATCCCTTTTTGAACTTAATATATTCTTAAGCACCCTGTTCTCGAGCAGCCTAAATTTCTTTTCATCATGTAAGGTAAGATACCATGTTTCAAAACCATACATAGCAACCAGGGATCCTTCACCTTAGCTCAGTTGGTAGCATATCTGTCTACTAAGTCCAGGGTCTCGGGTTCGATTCCCGGAATGGCCGAAAAATGCATCATTTGTGAACTGTGGGTTTACCCTGTTAAAGCGATGAATTAATGATCGGGTATTGGATGTTGTGCCTGTCCTAGTCTTAGGTTAGATTATAAGGCATATGAAGCTACGACAGGCCTAGCAAGCCGGTAGTGGAAAATATATGGCTTGAATAAAAAAGTGACCCAGGCCACAGGCTGGAAACTGTAATTGATGTAAAAACAAAGATAACATAGGTAAAACTATTCTTTTGCTATAAATAGATAAATAGTGCTGTTCATTTATTTGTCATTAAATACAATATTCTAGTTTTCAAAATAATAACATTTTACATATATCCGTCTTTCACCTATCTTTATCTTTATCCTTATTTACACTAATGAAAGGTAGAATTGAGAGGAAATAAATTCACATTTTGTTTGAGCAAAGAGAGTTGGAACTAGACTAGTTTTAGAATTAGTAAACATGATCGTGATACGAACCTAGATCTTTTTGACTGAAAAATAAGTCATGATGAGAATGACACTTTTGTACCAGTGTTTACTAGTGTTAATATAAAATTCTTTCATAGAAAAATGTACCGTTCATATTGTCTTAAATTTTAACCATCTTAGTTGCTTTTTATAGTATTTTACTTCCAAGTAACACTATTCTACCATCTAATTTAAATAGCAAGGAACTTTTTTGGGGGCATCTATAAATATTACCAAAGTAGTTTTCATATTTATACATCAGGCTATGTTATCTGGAGCTGTAATTTTCATAGATAATATAATACCACTATATATCAAATTACACTAATACTAGGCCTACAGTAAAATATTATCGATGTTGACTGCAAATATATAGATTCGAATCTCGGTCGGGTGAACTGGGAGTGGTTTTTCCTAGATGATTTATCACTCTCCCTCCACGCCAATACGGGTTCACTTCCTCTAAATTCAGCCCTCCCAATTCCTAACCCATTAGCCTAGTTAGTACTTAAGTGTACAACACGAAAGGGTAGTAAGACGTGGTGATAAATAAATAAATACAAACTACAAACAAAATAATATGTTTGTATTTTCCAAGAATTAATTTATTTATAATACATCAATAGGACTAGATATTTTTGTGCGGTTAGTTTTAACTATTTTACTACCCACTTCGGTGTCCACATGGTCTAGAGCGCTACTCTCGCAGTATACTAGATTGCTGATGACGGGGATATCAAGGTTCAAACCTCAGTCGGGTGTATTGAGAATATTTTTTTCAAAATGATTTTCTACTCTACCCCACGCAAATGCGGGTACAATTCCTATAAATATAACCTTTATAATCCATAAAACTATTAGTGTAACTAGTATATAAGCGTATAACCCAAACGGCTAGTAAGACACGGTGCTAAAATTTTTATTTTTATTTTAAATTACATATTAGTTATTTAATCATTGAAAATCATCCACGGGCTATGAATAATAATAATAATATGTCTGGGATTTTTTTCTTCAAAAATGTACGCACAACCATAATATTTTGGGTTTTAAAAAGTTTGTTTTTTTATGAAATAACTGTATTGTAGAAAGTTATGCAGTCAGCCAGCCAGCTAGCAAGCGAGCAATCAAGTACAGTCAATGTTAGTGTAGATTGATATGGAGTAATTCAATCCCAGCAGTGTAGGAGGGTTATCGGGAGGGGGTAGACGTGAGGGTAGAGGCGGCGAAATTGCATTCCTGGCATGTTTGAAACCCCCTTCCCTCTGCCCCGCAGCGACTGGTGTTGATATTGCGAGTAGACTGATTCAGGCGTTCCTGCCAGTTCCAAACACAACTATCCCCGTTCTTTCCGTTCCACAGTCGTGTCGCGAGCAACGTGTGTGTGTGTGTGTGTGTGTGTGTATGTGTATGCTTATACGTTCACATTTATCTGTCACAATGTAAATGAGGTCCGTAAAGTTGGCAGCACCAATGTCAGCATAAATTCAGAAACTTATGCCAATATGTAGCGCTGAATTTGTGCCAAAAACATATCAATCCAATTCTCATAGTTTGTGCCGCAATAATTTTAGTTTGGACAGCAAAAAACTTTGGGCACTGTTAACTTTACGTAGCAGCCAGCATCTATAATGGCACCAATTCTGAAAACTATTACCAATATTAATATTGCTGAATCTATTCCATAAAAGTATCCCTTTCCCATGAATTGTGCCGCCACAGTTTTTGAGAAAGCTTCTAAAAGTTTTGGGTGCTACTGGAGTAGTCATAGACCTACTATTCTCATTAGGTTTCATTGGATTGGATCGATACTATTACCAAATAACAAAAGCCAAATAATCAAATCACTAGGAAACTACAAGCCATACAAAGTAAAATCCTGCAAAATACTCCGAATTAAATATAACCAAGTA
Organism: Timema genevievae; assembly: GCA_902155825.1. NCBI lineage: Eukaryota > Metazoa > Arthropoda > Insecta > Phasmatodea > Timematidae > Timema > Timema genevievae. The sequence goes on from CABFWO010001804.1 coordinate 138,372, forward strand.
ACTTTCCATAACCAAATCCATCCCGTTTCAAAAACCTGAGAAAAACAAAATCGCAACTTATAAAACTATAGTCATAAATCACCACGCGCATTTTCTGACCACACGTAGGCTTTCCTTCTCTACAGAAAATTATAGAGCCAATTTGGTATGTGAAGTTTCTTACAAAGATAAGGAAGGGTTCGCGAACATAGCCTGTAACACGCAAATCAAGTCGGCCAAAGATCTTCCACGCTTGTATATTGACTCAAATTGCAAGCAACAAAGAAAAAACCATTCTCAAAAAAAATCCTTTAATTATCTCTGCCTTTTTTTTTCTCCACCGCGTCTTACTATAATTCATTCACGACCTTAGTTTACTTGGATGACAGTTACTAGAAATAGTACCTAATATATCCCTACGCCAACAGCTAACGTCTGTCACTTTGGATAACTGTAATGAAAACGTTTGGTAATGAATGAATTTGATAGTTAGCCACAGTAATTTAAGCCAATATTATTTATATATTTATTTGAGGTTGGACACAAAGTTTATTTATCGTTTTATTCCACTTAAAAAAATATTATTCACAGCACTTCCACAAAAGATCTAACTACTATAGCTTCAAAATGGCGACCGACGAATTTAAACCATGTGATTGAACGTGGCGGAAACAAGTTTTTTTTACAATGATGCACTAACGCACTGGATAAAAATATTTTATTCAGTTAAATATTTCGAAATACAATAACATAATCATAAAATAATTTATTATATAAAAAAAGACAGGTATTTTATTTTTTCCAAGTAAATACGATGCCTGTATTAAAAGGTATTGATGTATGCACTATATTACACATAGTCTATAACGTTCCAAAACGAAGAATAAGTACTTTTAATTATGTTTAAAATATTGTTTATTGTTGGATAAAAAGAAATTATTAAAAGTAATGAAATAGTATGAGAAAACTTAAGTTTACGTTATTTTTAATGTAAAATATAATGGGTAATTAAAAAACTTAAAATTTATAACAAAACGGCGATCCTTTACAAGTGTTGGCAACCCAAAACCTAAACATATGATTTTTGAACTGTCATCCAAGTAAAAACCTATCATGAAGAAACTTTATCTCTTCAGGTTATACGCATATCTACTAATTGCGAAAATGTGCAAGGGGCGATAAATGTTGAATTTAGAGTAAGTGTATCCACATTTGCATGGAGGGAAAACTACCCGACCAGGATTCGAACCTTGATCTCCCCATAATCTGCAGTCCAATTTATTGTGATAGTGACACCTTAGACCAGTGGTCGGCAAACTACGGCCCACCATCTGATTTTATTTGGTCCATAAAATACTTAGCAAACAAACAATTGTGTTCATAAAATTAGACTAATAACTAATTACTATGTATGAGAAATTTAAAGTTGACATTTTTTGCTCAATATTTTTGCTAGTATTTTTTACAAACTGGTCCACCAAATTTTTAAATCCCATAGGCATATGACCCACGATATCAATAAGGTTGCCGACTCTTACCTAAGAGTAGAGATGTGCAAACTTACTTACAGGAGGGTCAAATGAAAAATTATATATTTTTGGCGGGTAAAGCACTTTTATTCATTAATTTTGCTTCAAATTAATTAAAAATAGATGATAAATACACATATTATACTGCCATTATGTTTAAATACCTTGTGAATGTATAGCAATTATAAATACCCAAGTGACTTAGCGTGTTTTTGAGTCGGTTCAGAAAATTTATAAGACGCCGTGAGATGATTGAAACTGTGAGTAGGAGATTCTCAAGAGAGAAGACAGATGCTCATCAGTAAGTTCGTTCAGGAGATTTATATGACGGGGTGTGAGATGATTGAAACTGTGAGGAGGAGATGCTCAAGAGAGAAGACAGATGCTCATCAGTAAGTTCATTCAGGAGATTTATATGATGGGGTGTGAGATAATTGAAAGAAATTGTGAAGAGGTGATTCTCAAGAGAGAAAACAGATGCTCATCAGTAAGTCAGTTTCTATAAGATAACTTTTCCTAAGTTTCATTGATAAAAATACTTGTTAGCATGAATATGAGGATGTTAACATTGCCATATATTTTTGTGAAAGATTTACCAAATTTGAAAATATTGATATTGGTATGGTCTTATAAAAAAACAATTTTGTGTGTTAAAAAAAAAGCCTGCTTCACAACACAACGCATTTAAATTATTTATCCACCCTGGCTGGATTGAAAATATCGGTGGGCCGTATTTGGATCACGGGCTGTAGTTTGCCCATTCCTTATACACCTCGATTGTACACGTTTTCCACGCACGGCAACTTTGTTTCTTACGCAGTCGTGAACATTAATTCTGGTTAGAACAATAAAAAAACACAACTTCTAAGAATTTGCGATAAGTATACTTTTTCAATTTGAATGGAAACCGAATAGAATAAAAGAAAAAATTCCGAAGATTTTTTTTCGTCGTTGCTTTATGGTGATAAAAAAATATTTTCTATATTTATAAAATCTTAGACACCAAAAATAATTATAATGTTATTAATTTCGGTATTTCTTCTCAATACCTAGGCTAGTAGCCTTTTGTAATCTTATAAAACTCATGACAGCTCACACCAATTATGTTGAGATACAATTTAAATTGCTTCAGGAATGTAATCTTAAAAATTCTATTAGAGCTCTTGTTTGGGAATTTACCACTAGCCAATGCAGGCAGAAACATCCTCGAAAATAAATGTCTTGTTACGGTCCTAACAAATTTGGTTCCGAGATGATAAATCAAGTCGATACTTTAGGTAGTTTAATGACTAGCTTTTTGGGGTTTGAACATTAATGTTAATATACCCTCCTTTTATAATTTATCCTGAAAGGTAGCCAGATTACCTTGATTGGTTCCAATATGATGAAACTTATAAGACAGGCTCACAGTTAATGTGTGTATATGACACAAAATAAAAATAAATAATATAAATGTTTGTTTTAGCTGTCAAAATTTTATTAGTGAATCTTCGTGAAAAGCGGATTTTTTTTTTCAAGTTAAGTCGAAACTTAATCCCCCCTTCCCATTTCACCCCATAAAAAACTACCATCATGTTCCCCGTGTGGTTTTGTTTCTCTAAATTACTTCTTCTTTCAAATTAGAAATGAAAAGTGCAGACACATGTGCTCAGAATTTTATTTGGTTTTATCACTCCCGGCTTTGCGTTTTACTACTCATTTAATTTTTTTAAATCTATTTAAGGTGTTTAACGTGCTCTTTTTGAATCAACTGATTATATCAGAATACGAGAATTTCTATGAGTGATAGCGAAAGGGCCTAACAATTTTGCCTGTTAAGGTATTTTCCCATACCTTCCAGAAATCCTTTACACTTCACAATCGTCATGGGACCGACGGATTTACTTTCCCTCCGAAGGAATTTGTGCTACGAGTTTTTTTTTTCCGCTCAAGAAAAATCCGTCGACCCCATCTGGGCTTGAACTCCCGAACTTTGGGTCCTGAGGCGAGCACCTTTACCCCAACACTACCGAGGTCGAATTTTATAACTTGATTGGGATATTTGAACATTTGCCAATAGTGAGGTAAAGATCAACAAAGTATAATTTCGGAAGATATATCCGCATTTGTCTGGAACAATAGGACACTATTTGAGGGGGAGCGGGGTTGGGGGAAGATATATTAGTACATCCAACCGGGATTTGAGCCCTAACCTCTACATCACCATTTAACCAGACAAAACTAGTCCAACTTCTTTATGCGTGGACAAACCTGTGTGAGTCATTAATAGTAAAATATAATATTGTATAAATGGGTTATGTAAATGTATAATATTTTATAAATTTTCCTAAAATGGTTTTCCACTCTCCTTCCACGCAAATTCAGAGAAATTATCTCAAAATACTTATATATATAAAACTAATACTTTTTGATATCAAATGATGATCTCTTTTATAAAGCCCAAATTCTTTTTTCGATTTTTTTTCTGACCCAATTGAAGCAAAACCTTCAGACATCATTACACTTATTTTAAATCAAATAACTCACCCCATTCCAAACATACTCAAGTCAATACTACATTCCTACCGACAGTCATATTCTCATTGAAAACTTCATTAATTATATAAACAAACCATTCCAAGACACTCCGAATACAAATTAATACTAATCGACAAACAATAGAGAGTCATTATCATAAATACAAACACACACACCAAAAATTAAAATAAAACTGTGTACTTTCCGTGGGCGAGTACAAATCATTTTAAGTTTATAATATGTAACAACCATTTTACATGGAACAACAAACATAATAAATGAATGAATGAATGTAAAACAAACAGTATGAATACACTGAGTAAGAAGATTACAAATAATGACGGGAGACCGAGAACAGGATGGAGACGGAGATAAAGATAAATATGATGAACAGGTGAGTAGAATTACCGGAGAAATCCGCCACACCGTAGAAGAACAGTTCAAATCTCAAGAAATTCTTTTACGTGTGCGTGTGCGTGTACGTTTGTGTGTGTGTGCGTTTGTGTGTGTGTGTGTGTCTAACTACCCGTCCAAGCTATCATAATTGAACTACGCTAATGGAAAAGGGATGAGGAAGGTATAACTTAAAAAGAAATGTACTCCCATTTGCGTATAGGAAGAAAGAAACCTTTGGATTTTAGCCCCGTAACTCCACGATACCTGCAACATATACCTGACGAGCTTGACGTTTAGTCCGCGTGCCCACCGATACAGGTAGACTCCCCAAATGGTAATCTTGTTTCCTACATCCTTGAATGACAGTATCGAGAGGCGATCTGTTAGTTTTGATTCGCCTTTCAAAACGAGCCCCGTGGAAGCGATGAAATGAGGACTCAACACGGAATTATGGTAGTAAACAAATAGTACGACACAATCTTAAATACTTTATCATATTTTCTATTTTAGTTTGTGACCACATTTAAGACAAATCAGTCGTCAGTAAACTACTCTTAATCTGAGGGCGAATATAAAATATTTTAAAAAGGATCTGAACTATGAGCATATAATATATAAATATCAAGTTTCAACAAAATCCATCACAAAATTTCGGCTGTGGTATTAGGGACAGGCAGACGGAAATACAGTTAGACAGGCGGAGATATAGGTAGACAGGCGGAGATATAGGTAGACAGGCGGAGATATAGGTAGACAGGCGGAGATATAGGTAGACAGACGGAGATACAGATATACAGATGGATATACAGATAGACCGGTGGAGATACAGATACACAGGCGGAGATACAGATAGACAGGTGGAGATATAGATATACAGGCGGAGATATAGACATACAGGCGGAGATATAGGTAGACAGACGGAGATACAGATATACAGGTGGAGATACATATATACATAAGGAGATTCAGATATACAGGCGGCGATACAGATATACAAACGGAGATTCATATAGACAGGTGGAGATACATCTATACAGGCGAATATACAGATATACAGAGGGAGATTCAGATAGACAGGCGGAGATATAGGTAGACATACGGAGATACAGATATACAGGTGGAGATACATATATACATAGGGAGATTCAGATATACAGGTGGTGATACAGATATACAAACGGAGATTCAGATGGACAGGTGGAGATATAGGTAGACAGACGGAGATACAGATACACAGATGGAGATTCATATATACAGGTGGAGATACATATATACAGGCGAATATACAGATATACAGAGGGAGATTCAGATATACAGGCGGATATATAGGTAGACATACGGAGATACAGATATACAGGTGGAGATACATATATACATAGGGAGATTTAGATATACAGGTGGCGATACAGATATACAAACGGAGATTCAGATGGACAGGTGGAGATATAGGTAGACAGACGGAGATACAGATATACAGATGGAGATACAGATAGACCGGTGGAGATACAGATACACAGGCGGAGATACAGATAGACAGGTGGAGATATAAATATACAGGCGGAGATATAGACAGATAGGTCGATATATGTATAGCAAGACGGAGATACAGACTGACAGGTGGATATATGTATAGAAAGACGGAGATACAAATAGACAGGCAGAGATACAGTTAGACATGCGGAGATACAGATACACAAACATACATGAAGACAGAGATAATCATAGCACCCACTTTTTGTGTTAGGAGGCACATAAACACTTTAAGATTCGTCGTAATACTTTATCTTTATGATAAATCAACATTAAAAAAACCCTAGTCGAATGTGTTGTTAAAATAATGTTATTATTATTATTACTGCGTCTTACTAGCAGTTCAGGCTATACGCATATTTGAGAATTACTCTGATTGAGTAAGGGTGAGGAAGTAATTATTTTAGAGCTATCCACCCACATTTGCGTAGAAGGAGAGTGGAAAACCATTTAAGGAAAAAAACCCTCAGTAGACCCGACCGGGATTCTAACCCCGATATTCCCGTCATCACCATGCCAGTCCAACACGAGAGTGACGCCTTAGACCATTCGGCCACTGAAGAGGCTTAAAACGATGTTAATCCCTTTGGTAATAGAAGTTCCCTTCCTCCTGAATGGTACGTGTGTAAGTTCCTCCCACGGTATGATTGCGAGTCGGGCCGAACTAACTATACTTACTTGCCGCCCGAGTCTTTTACAAGATTCGCTCCGGGCGAGATCAACGTGTGTGGTCCAGGCTCAGCATCCGTCTCACTCTATCTCCCGCCTCTTCTTATTTCACCTCCTCGCGCGCCTGATACACCCTGGCAACCCGCATAGCACGTACGTGCGTACTCCATGCAACAGAGATCCAAGTACGCTTGCGACCTTTTACACTCTTCATTTTGTATGCTATTTTATCTGCACTAATATGTTTAGACATAGTTTTTAGTAATTAATTTTAGACGTGTGGGTTTCTGGTACTTAGGACCTTATAGTAGGGTTCAAACCACTCTATTATGTATGAGGAATCTTTACTTAAAACCTCTCCAGACCTTATTCTAGGGCGAACTCTATGAAAGTTCACGGAGAGGCTTTTAGAAAATATAAAAATGACTTTTTGTTGTGGTCAACAATAATTATAACATTTTACTATGTTATTAGGGTTATTTTATGAAATAATTAATAATATATATTACCCAACACCTTAGCTAAATTGTTAGCGTGTCTGCCTTCTGAGCTAAGCCGGGTTTGATTCCCGGCATGGCCGAAAAATATATTTTTGTTGAAATCTGTGTTTCAGCTTTCACAGTGATTAATTAACGGCTGAGGGATAAATGTTGTGTCTGTTATAGATTGAAGTTAATTTATAAGTTATGTGTTGATAATATAACCAGTCAGTTACAGAAAGTGCACGTGAAATACTTCAAATAAATAATAATATATATCACAAGTGTGAGTGCCGGATAACATGATTTGAGGTGTGAATGTGTTAAACTAGATTTGTCAGAAAAGGTTCTTTCTATGAAAATTGGACTGTTGCACGTCAGCTTCTAAAGTATCGTCTCGTAGTCAGGGCCGTAACAAGGAGAAGTGTTTTAGAGGTTAGAACAACCTCTCCATCTAAAATATTAGTAATAAGCTACTCTATTTGAAAATAAATAGTATGACACAATCGCGATACTTTCTCAAATAGTTCACTTTAATGATTAAAAGCAACATAAAAAAAAGGTATTAGTAAGCTACATTTAGTAATTTTTCGTCAGGAAGAAACATTTTATTTTATAAATCCTGTAAAAAAAAACACTCATCAGATGTAAATTGTAAACAAAACCAATAATTAGTAAACTAACCTAAAATATTTTACTAAGGAAATTGAAATTTTTGTTTGTCATGTAAAATACGCTCAAGACATCCATTTAAAGCAAACTCATTAAAGCCATTTCCGAAAATCTCGAATTTTCAAAAATCATTCACCCGTAAAGTAATTTAAATAATAGGACTAGAATAAAATCAGGAATTCGTCTCAAGGTTTGAACGGACTGCCTAAATATTACGTTTGAACGAAATACTTAAAACCATTTTGGCTATAGCTCTTTTAGGGTAGATATAATAAGTAAGAAACATTTTTTTGAATTCGGAGGCATATTAAATGTCAAAATATATAATAAATCGAGGTAAAAATAATCATGATTATAATACTTTGTCTAAATGAGAAAATAGATATGGTATAAATTCTAATGTAAAATTTCCACACTTGATGTTTCGTAAGTTATTCAATTTTCCATCAAGAATAGGCACATATATTTTAAGATGAGCACACCATAAGATAAAATTTATATTTGATTCCATTATATATCTTCCGCAATTATGTCCTTAGAAAATAATACAGTCCTTTATTTAGGCTTAAAAAAGAATTCCTTTTCGTCGCAAAAAGAAATTCCACAACTTCTTTCTTTTATTTAATTTCAAATTCTCGTCACGGCCCAGCCGTCCGTCAGTTTGACACTCTTTAACTTCCCCCCACCCCACCCCCGCACAGTAATTACCGAGCTTATACACAAAAATAATTAAGGGTTGCTACATGGGAAGCTGCCGGAAGGGGGACTAATAATAATTAAAACTGAGGAAACACTTTATTTTTTATGTTTCCTTCTTCAGCGCCCACGTTTTTCCCTTCCGTCTACTTTCAAGTCACATAAGCGATTCGCGAAATAAGAAAGCGATATTCTTGGAAGAGAGAATTTCTAAAAATACAATTCAAACTAACATTTTTATTTGAGGTGTTAGATTTTAATTTTAAGAAGAGTGTAGTTAAAATGTGATTTTAGTCATATTTCTGAAATACCTCCTTATTTTATAGGTTGCTACAGATCAAATGTATCATAAACATATTTGCCATACATACATATATATATATATATATATCCGCGAGAATATAAGCGAAACGGTTTGATGGATTCTATTCAAACTTTATATATAGATGTTATATGATCATACTTGTGCTATTTTTATTATTTTTATCCTAAATCTCAAATTATGAGTAGTTTATTAATAGGTGATTTTTCAAAGCTCAAATTTTATTTGTAAAATGGATAATAATTTTGTTTAAAATTGATATCTAGGGAGTATTTGACTTTAAAACTAACACTGTATGATTTTTTTAGGGAATATTAATTTAGGGGGTTGTTTACTGGTGCCTTATCTTAGAAAAATTATAATTTTAAAAAAGCAGCTAAAGCAATTGTGTTCAATCTTTATATCTAAAAAGTGTTTCATATAACTACAAAAAAAAAGTTTGTTTCTCTGAGGAAAACATATTAAATGGTGCTATAGACCTACTGATAATCGATATTTGAAAATTTAGTCACAAGCTATAGTAAATTATATGATACGATTGTGTCTTACCAGTTCTTTATTGTGTTCATTTGTTTATTTAGAGGAATTAGTCTTGATTTTTTGTTTGTGCAACAATCACTTTATATTTTGTGTGTACCACGTCTGACTGAATATCCATTCCTTCGGAATATTAGAAAATTTACACAAGTAGGTGACAAATGAGAAAAGAAAAAATGGACGAACTGTACCGTATTTACGTGAAGGGAGGGTGGGAAACTAATTAGAAAAACAAACACTCACTTTACGACCGACCAAGCTCCAAACCCTGACTTCTTCGTCACCGGCAATTCGGTATTTTTCACGAGGTTACAGCTAAAACTTTTCGACCACCGATGAGGAAGTAAATTAATTATAGTCACGCATCGAGGTAGGGTGGAAGTATTTTTTAAATTTAACATTTTGAAAAGTATCTGTCCAACAATTTTTTGTTTTCAAGGCGTACACACGCAGATGAAGAAAGATGGAATGAAAAAATGTAACACTTACAGAAATTAGAGACATAAAGAATGAATAGCCATATTCATTGATCTCAAGATTATTATTTTTTCAATCTTACAATAGTTTCTCAATAATTCGTACGCATTAAAATTAAACATTAATAAACAAAACACAAATTGATAATGTTCTTGAAAGACGTGTAGACCTATATAATGAATTTAATGATGAGTACTTTAAACTTAAAGGCAAGTAACGGCTCAATCTACAAGTTGATAGATGGTAAGGTCTGTAAAGAAGACGTTCCAATGCATTAGTTTGGAAAGGGGATAAAAATACAGTGATAATCTATAACTTACCGAATATACCCAGATAAGATTCGAAACTTGAACTCCCCATCATCAGTGATTCAGTTTATTGCGAGCCTGACTCCTTGGACCGCGTTACTACTTGGTGCGACTGAAAAACTATTTGGGAAATATTTATCTGGTGGAGGGTCTGGCAGTGTGTTTTCAAGAGTTAAGAAAGAGCTAATAATTACTACCGTACTTTCAATTATTCTTCGCAAGTTCTTCCTTCCGTCTTGTCTTAACCTACCACGCACGTACGACTCAAGAGGGGGGAAAAAATAGGGAGGGTAAAAAAAAAAGACACCGTTAAAACGAATGTCTGCTACTGTTGAAAATGTACTCAATAAGTCCAAGACGTGTTCCCATAAAATAGAAGACTTTACTATCATCCTAAAATTCGGACGTAATTACAACATTTAAATTCATGGGTGGATTTAAAACACAGACTCGTGTACTAGTATGATATTTTCATTATTTTTTTCAAATATAATAAACAGTTTGAAAAATAGTTATGAGAATAAAAATTAATAGTGAAGAATCAAAGGTGATTTTCATCTCCCTTAAGCTCGCAATGACTTTATATTCTACTTTAATATGTGGTAAATTTAATATCATGTTAATATGTGATGATTATAATGCTACCTTAGTATATATTAAGTTCCATCCTACTATAGTTAATATGTGGTGATTTACATCCTACTATAATATGTGGCGATTTATATCTCCATTAAAACTAGTCCACTATATTTGAGACTAACCAAAGAGTTCATACTCAAATCCCGGCTAAGATATCAAGTGAAGATTTATTTTCTGATAAAACACGTGCAGGTAGGCGCGCTGTCTAAATGCTAAGTTCATTTAATCTAGTTTACCGCTGTTGGGGAGGTAAGGGTTCAAATTCCGAACGTGTTCATTGAGGATGTTTTATCCTAAATGTCTTCCCATTCCCTTTACACACAAATACGGGTACATTTCATCTGAATTATACCTATATTACCCTTATCGCACCAGCGTAATTAATATATAATATACTTATAGCTCGAACGGGTTCTAAAACGTAGTGAATTTTTAGAAAATATAACATATGGTAGATTACAAAATCACATTCTTTTAAGAAACGGAATATTAATCATAAAAAGTTTAATTAATATTTAAAGTTCTTAAACAATAATCCAATAAAAAAATGCTGCTTTATGTTTCAATTGATGGAATCTTATTCCTATTTGAACATTCACGTTTTTAGTAACAAGTGGGCTAGCCCACCTGTTTAGACTTTATTTCTCTATATTTTATTAATTTTATATAAATTTCATTATTGTTTATTTAATTAAATATTTCTTATATTAATTCATTCTTAATTCATATAATTATCACATTTTTCTGTTTACCGCCCTTTTTCAGTAATTTATTTTTGTAAGGGTGGTACATTTTGGTTCTCGTCTTTTTACGCGCGTTTTTTCTTTAGTCCGCAAAGGGTTCCTCTAACAGGTAGACGTGTGTCACCGCGCGGCTCACAATT